>JBBYHM010000027.1:2055253-2079330 GCA_038381775.1 Adansonia rubrostipa
CACATTGAAGAGAAAAAGAAGCTAGCTATGATGTAGGTGAATGACTTGTGCTTGTCCTGCATGAATGGTTCTCACCAAATCTTAGTTTGGGCAACTTATTGATTTACTATTTTTTTTTTCTTGTCTGTGGGGACCCAATACACAAAAACCAGTAACCATAATGATAAGGACATTAGGGCTTAGCTATTTGCAGTTCAATCTATTACTCATTTTTCCATTTTATTACATGGTTCATCAACCAATTGGCACATTGCTCAACTCTATCTAATCCACTCTTCTCATTTATAATTGTGTTTATTAATGCTAATAATTACATAATTGTCGGACTTTTAATTTCAGATTTAATCTCTAATGATTTTAAATATGAAGAGAACGATGTTTATTGATGCTAATTTAATGCTAAACCTATAAATCATTCTTAGAGTTAGGCATATAAAAGACAAGGATTATCTTTCCTCAAACTTGCTTCTTCGAGTTTGATAGGGCCTAATTAATTCAAAACCTAGGACACACCAATTATATGTGTGTTTCTCTTTAAATTGGAATAATTTACCATTCCATGGAGAGTTATTGTTTCATTGATTAAAATAGGCTCAAATATTAAAAAAACAATGAATTATTTTATTTTTTAAGGTACTTTTTTATATGTTTGTTGTACTTGATGATCTTTATTATTCAATTTGTGTTCGAATAACATTTATTTCAAATATGAAAAATCGATTTATGTTAATAATTTATTTATATATAATTTAAAGGTCAATGACTTGTTTAAATCTAAATTAGAAAAAAATGAATGATTTATTTAGATATAATAAAAATATAAATAATTAATAGTAATTATTAATTTAAAACTTACTTGATCTTAAAGAATACCTTAAGACACTTATTAATAAAATCATATTTTTATTAATCACTTACAAATCTAAAAATAAGTCGACTCGTATTTTTATTAATCGCTCACAAATCCATAAATAACTTAACTATTTCTATTTGTATTTCAAAACATGTTTCAAACTAATACCTAACAAAAATTTTACAAGTATAAAAGAATATATATATATATACATATATATATACATATATTTTATATAAAGCAATTCATGGCTTATACATGAAAATTGTAAACCTTTTGGACTAAAGGAAAGCACTAAATAAAAAGGATAAAATGGTGGGAATATAAAAAGGGAAGGAAAAAAATATTATCCTTTATGAAAAGGAAGAAGTTTTGTTTATTAAACTTAAAAGCTAAAGTCTTTTTTTTTTTTTTTACAATTTTTTTGTTAATTTGTTTTATTTTTTATTGACTTTAATTGCATTATTCCATTGTAATAATTATTTTACACACTTTACAAGATTTTGAAAAAAAAAAAAGAAAAAAGAATTCACACAATTGAGGTAATTAATGTAGGAAGAAAAGAAAAAATAGGGCTTAGAAAGAGAGTTTGAGAAAAAGGAGGGGAATCCAATGTACAAAAAAGAATAAGGGAATCCAAAGAGGAAGAAGATTCTAATTTAAACCCATAAGATAAAATTCAAGTAATGATGACAGGTGTGGTACCCTTGTTATTTGACAGACCAATCATCGTCTTTCTTTTTCGGTTTCAACGCGGTTTTGATTTCTCTTTGTTTTTCGCTGCCCCTCCTTTGGGGTGTCTGCCCGGGTTTTTCTCTTTTTTTTTGGCGGGAAAATTGGCTTTTGGGTACAAAATTTAGGGTTTACTCCCCGCCAGTGGGGGATATGACGGCCGGGCTTTTATGGTTACTATTTAAGGCGGCTGCTATTTTTTGTGGGCTGAATCAATGGGTCCACTTGGTTTTCAATCCAAACCGTCCAAAAGGCTCTAGTGGGCCCCTTAAATGGATTCCATTTGATTACAAACGTCCATTTGGTTGACCCTTTTTTTGGTGCCCTTTTTTCCTTCGAGTGATTGGACTTTCGTAAGACCTTATTGGCTTGATTGACTAAAATTTTTATCTCCCGATTGAGGAATGAGATAAGGGTTAGATTTATTCATCCAACGACTCGGATTCAATTCGGATATAAAAATTTTTTACTTAGCGAAAACTATTTGGCCCGTTGGATCCAAACAATCCGAAATTTTGTTCAAAATATATATCAACCATAAAATTATTTTATATTAATGTTTATTTTTTATAATTAAATTAAATAAAAATATTTTTATTTACTAAATAATAATTTCGGTTAGATTGAGCCAATCTATACGAAATATTTGGATTCAATTCTTCAAATCAAAAGAACCATGTTGCAGAATGAGCTTCTTCTTCTTCTTCTTCCTTTTGTTTTGTTTTTTCCTGTGATAGTTGAATTATTAGGTTGAAAATGAAAGAATATTGTTTGGTGAAATGTTGAAAAAAAAATTGTAGGTATTTTTGCTTTTATTTAATTTTTTGGGGTACTCTTTTACTTTATTTATTTTTATTATGTACACATTTTCAAAATTTTCAACTACACGTGTAATATAGGAGAAAAAAACAAAAACCATTATAGTTTCAAAAAGAGTCCAATTTAATGGTTGTGTAATTCTAAGTATAACTTTAGAATTTTAGAAGTCATAAAGATAATAAGAACTACTTTCTTAAAAAAAGAAACAAAGCATTTTTGTAATTCGTCTAATTTGACTAATTTCTTACTATTAGCCCTTGAATTTAGGCATGCATAAATATAATTTTTTTTAGGTTTTATATTCGGATTTGGTAACATTTATTCGTGTTATTTTTATGTATTTATAATTATGCTTGAAGTGATTATATATTTATAATTTGATATATTAATAATTCGTGTTATGTAAATTTTGATATATTCATATATTCGTATCGTGTTTTGTGTTATTGAATAAATACGGGTGAGCAAAATGTTAGTTTAGAAAATAAATTGATTGCAATCAATCAAACTCGGATCGTTAGGTTTGGATTGGTTTTATTTAGTTTTAATTTTATTTGATTAGATTGTTTGATTTTAATGTGTTTATTTAGTTGGTTGGCTTTTTTTTTTCTTTTAATTTTTGAATCGAACTGATGAACAAACCGGCATTTAATTAAAAATAAATAATATTTTTTCTTTAAATGTACCTAAACCCAATTAATATAATCCAACCAAACTCAATATGACTGAAAATAAACTAATCGACAAAACTGAACAATTAATATTAGTTTAATTAATTCAATTTCTCAATAATATTTCGATTAATTCTCAAATTTATTTATTTATTTAATTTTTAAAATTTTAAAATCAAACATCTAATTTTCACCTCGCTAGTTAATTAGTCCAACTCCCAACTAAGGAGCCGAAGACTGTAGCTATTGGAACGAACCAATGCTCCAAATTGGTGATTTGGTTCGCAACGAGGCACTTGTTTGGGCTAAAATGTTTAACGCTAATATAAGTCTTGGCTTTAAACCTTGGTAAATCAGTCTTCCCAACAACGGAGCTGGCTAATCACTCTAGTTATTGGGCTAAACAGATGCCCAACTAAAGAGCGCTGATTACTTGGGCTAAAACGTTGAAATCCTATAATCTAGTTGGGCTTGGACCAGAGTTAAGGTTCAGGAGCCTAAAACTCTTTGTCATTTTAAGTGAAACAGCGCTACTAATTCTTCAATTTCAATTAATAAAGAGGAACTTTAAACTGAGAAATAGATTATGAAAGCTAAACTAAAAAAAGAAAGGTATTCGGGTTGATTGACACTAACAGCCAGAGAACAGAAGAGCCTAATTGTTTGCTTTCAATCTACACCGGAAAGAATACCTCGCTCTTGGAGCACTAACATGTTTGATAGATGGCTTATTGCTAATACTATTTAACTTTGATGAGTAGATGTAAAAAGAGAGCAAACATTTATACGCAATGCACTCATAAACATATATAAGTAACCATGAATATGAAAATGATTTATAACATGAGTAGAATTATTGTAGTGTCAATAATCCAAAAGAAAAACTCGGGGTTTAATCTAATTGGTTTATATAGTTACTCATAAAAAGTTGTATCCAGTAAATCTGACGTTCAAATCCCAACATCTACAACTTATCTTACTTGGATTCGGATGAGAGTGCATGATATAAGTATATTTAATTTTTTTTCTAAGATTTTCATACATTTAGAAAGTCTTTGAAAAATCATATTTTCATACCCACGTCCAGATACACATCGGATACGATTACTTTAAGAACATAGTCTTCAAACCCTTTCCTTATCCCTAGATTGAAGTTTCCTATATATTTCAAAAGAAACCAACATATCATGAATAACAATGACTTATTTCACTATTTCATCAAATTTCTAAATAGAAGAACATTCAAATTTAATTGCAATTATCTCATTACAATAACAAATATATGTTTAGAGACATGATTATTTAGAAGAGCAACATTGGTCTTTTTCTGTTCCAGAGCATGGAGAAATGATATAGTTATTGCAAATAAGCAAGTTTTGTTGGGACTTCAATAACTTAATTATGTACTTCAATCATCAATTCATCAGCCAGACATTATCTCTATAACTTTATGCAATGCCCATGTCTTTGCAACGTTTGAAACCTTGTTCTCCTCAACCTGCAACTGTCTCATCTGCTGACAATTCAAGACGAAGAACTCAACAGCCTGAGCTTCGATACCCGGACAATTAATAATATCAACAATCCGCAAGCGCTTGCAGGTCTTAGATATCGAAACCAAGGTCATATTAGTTAGCCTTCTGCACCCTCTCAACTTCAATTCAGTCAGATGATTGCAAGAAACTAGCATGGAAATGAGCTCTTTATCAAGCAACATCTCATTATAAGACAAGTCCAATTTCCTTAAATTCCTCAAATTTTGCCCTAATGTGGCTAGCAACCCAAGCTCTCTTTCAACAACATCACAGTTTATTAATGCCAATTCTTCAAGACTAGATTGCAAGGCAGTCCCAAGAGTCATTAGACCTTCACCTGTAACAAGACAGCAACTTTGAAGCCTAAGTCTTGAGAGACCTCTTAAATTCATAGCAATGGCTAAGAGGTGATTGTTATCGAGGTCTAGCGGCAACCTAAGGTCAAGTTTCTGCAAATTACACCTGCAAGTAGACCTAGCAATTTTAGACATGATTATATGTATTATTAACATATCAAAATTTATATAAATATAAAATACCTTAAATACGATTCTAAAATGACAAAGTACACGAATATACGAATTGCTAGGTCTACCTGCAAGTAGTTATGAAGTCCAGCAGACCTTCGCTGCTACCTCCATCATAAACCAACAGAGAATTCAATGAAGCACAATTTTCAGCCAATCTTAGTAAGATCCCATTAACTATACTCCTACATTTCCTTAGCTCTACTTCTTGAAGAGCTTGGACGCAACAGATGAACGATGAAAAAGAATCCCCATCACCAATACTCTCACAGCTCTTTAGCTGCAATTTCTTGAGCCATTTACAGTTCCTCCATAGCCAATTAACACCTTTATCATCGGCCTGAATTCCCGACAAACAAAGAGTTTCTAAACCGAATTCTGAATCCAATTCCTCATTTAAACACAACCCAAATCGCCTGACTTCATCATCAACAGCATCACCAGTGGAGGAGCATACATATAAATATAACTCCTTTAAACAAGAAAATGAAACTACCCAGTAAAAGAAAAGAGGTCTAGATAAAGAAACTGTAATAGAAGTAAGGTAGGAACAAGATTTTGATAGAGACAATAAAGAAGAAACAGAAACTGGACCAGCTAAGAACCTGAGATTATGGAGGTTAGAACAACAAGAAGAAATTATTAAAAGCAGGTGATCAGAAAAGGCAGTGCTTGAATTATTATTGATGGAGGTTAAATTGGTGGTGGTGGCATCATCGGATAGAACAAGAGAAAGAGAAGAAAGAGAAGGGTAATAAGAAAGAAGAGAAGACAAAGGAACAAACACAGAATCGTGTGGAAGAAACTTGAGAGAAAGAGATGTTTTTGAGCTTCTGTAAAGGTTAAGCCAACGCTTGGAAACTAAAGAAGCTGATAAAGAAGAAGATGATGATGATGATGACGATGGGGTTGATGGCAATTTTCTAAATATTTCTTGTAGTAGTTCATCGCACAACATGCTATCCATCTTCAGATTTTGCAAATTCTTCAAACTTCAGAGCAGAGCTTTTTGCTGGGTTTGGTTTGGTTTTTCTTCTTTTGAATTCTAACACTACCAAGAAGTTTCCATTTTTTTTTAATGTTTTTGAGGCTTTGAATTTTGATGACTAGGTTAGAGAAAATTGAGTTGAATTATAGAGGCATATTGAGAATTTGGCTAAGCGGCAAATTGAAGCTTGTGTAGTTCATGTTCTTGTTGGAGTTAGACCTCCACTTCAATAGGGCTATTTGTTCGATTCATTAAATAAAAGTTTTATAAAATTTAAAAATAAAATTTTTTATTTAAATTTAATTATATATATTTAAATATAAAAATAATTTTTTAAATTTTTAATATTTTTTAAAAATATTAAATTGGACCAACCCTAAAATCGTGGTCCGATGCATGAAGAACTTTGATTGGAGTTAAGACATAGCTTCTCCATAGAAACAGGAGCTAGTTTCTCCAAAGTTTAAAGAAGAGACATACTGAATATTGGAAATTGGAAGTTACTCCATTGAGGGAATATTTTTAATGCGCTTTTGGATTTTTCTATATATTCACCTTCAAGATTAATAAGAATTTTCTACATTAATTAGTCACTTATTTTAGCCTTTTTCATTATTCATTGGCGAGAGATTTAAAGTACCCAATGATTCTGATTCTGACTTGCCAAAAAATAAAATTGATGATTGTTCATTATTATTGGGATTTGTTTTCCTTTTTTGCATTTTCATATTTTGTTTGTTTTATTTATATCTTCAAGTTGGAAGAAAATAATCATTCAAAACTTTTTACTACTTAAAATATATTAAAAATAATAATAAATCGAGCTAAAAAAATTTATCTTATTATTTAAATTTATTAATTAAATTAGAATTTAAACAATGTCTAAAAAATACAAATCTACTTCAACAGTGAACGTATTTAAAAGCCGGATAGTTGACTTAATTCAGGCTGAATTTAAATTTATTTTTTCTCAATTTGGACGGACATAAATCACTATTAATTAAAAAATATTTTTAAATATTTTATTATATTTTAAATAATAATTTAAATCAAATCAAATTTTAATTTTAATTTTAATTTTAATTTTTTTTTCAAACCATAACTGATCTGACCACGAGCAAGTTCATGTGTCTTTTTCCTTCAACAATTTTAATTTATAATTTAACCCTTCTGCTTTCTCGGAAAAAGCTAGGTGCTGTGTTGCATTCTTGGAGTTTCCTGAAGAAAGGAATGTGATTTGTCGTTTAATATTTAGCTTTTGGTAGCAATGTCTGAGGTCACAAACTCGGCCTCTAATTGTTGTCCATATTCTTATTCTTGCAAACCATTTTTATTTATTTATTTCTTTTTTTAATGTCTCCTCGTGATTATTACAGCTTAACAATCAATAACCTGTACAAAACAACATTAAATTTGCAATCTAATCTTTATGTCCAACACATTCAAACTAAACTTGTTCATAAATAAAAATTCAAATTGATTCAGTTCAAAGTTTAATCTGAATTATTATTTAAATAATAAAAAAATTATTTTTATTTAAATTCAATTATAAATATTAATATAAAAATAAAATTTAATATTATTTTATATAGTAAAATGGGTTTTTGAACCGGTTCAGCTCAAGTTTGAATAAGAAAATAAAAAAAATTTTAAGCCACGGCCAAAGATGAATACCTCTAATTCAGACACGTGTTTGTGTGCCTGTGTACGTGCGTGCATGGAGGCCTCGAGCAAATGGATCGAGGATCCAAAGACTTTAGGGGCACAAACAAAGCAATCAAAAATTGATTTCCAATGAGAACATTTATAAACCTATAACGAAAATTCAACTAACAGCACAGAACAGAATCAATAGACAATCCATTTGCAATGTTCTACCAGAATCACTTTTGCTTTTGTCACAGATTCCTTACCTTATGCTACTTTGATATGGTGATATGGGTATGCTCAATGTTTTTTATGTTTTTTCCATACATTTGGAGGATCGCACCCCATAATCATATCTCAATATATATCGGACATGAACACTTAAAAAAAAAAAATAAAGAGTCAGAGTAAAATAACCCTTACCTTTTCAAGTCAGGTGTTGAATATGGTCCTTAGATATCTAGCATCTTCTTTGCTCGGCTATGACAAATATAACACTTTAGGTGGAAATAGTTGGCAAATAGAACAAAAATGTTCAGTTGGTAGCCATAGGTCAGCAAGGCATCTAGTCCTTATCATTTTCTTTCTTCTACTTAAATTTGCTTTCAACAGCATCGCAAAGCAAACACCTTTTTTTTTTTTTTTTTAATGGTGCACCGTCAGAGATAGGCAAAACAACAGATGATTCCCTTCAAACCAAAGAAATTGTCAACATAACCAATATTATACAATAAAATATTGCCTATTTTTCTCTTTTATGACCAATCTTTTCAATAGAAATTTCCTACGTTGCTCCAACCCTTTTCAAGTACACTTGTAATACCGATGCATATTCAAACATAGGTATAAGGATACAATATTACCCTTGAAATGCAGGGAAAAACTTTTTTAAAAAATAAACGTACCTGTTTCAGACACACACATGAATCCAAATAATATAGGAAATTTCAACGAGTGGTGCAATCACATCCATACATGCCCGCACCTAAAATAAGGGCAATCTACCTGTAGAGATGCTTCCACCTTTTAAACTGAAATATGCCTCTGTGTTAATGACCCGCTTAAGCTTATTTGCATGCCCAGACTCTAGCAGCAAGAGGAAGTTTGAATCAGTTCAGCATGAAAGCAATTCAAAAGGACCAAATCAATCATCTTTCTCATACCACCATCTCTTAGAAAGACCAATAAAAAGTATGGCAAACCTCATTGTACTCTTGCCAGCCAACCGGCTAATTCCAAAATCAGACCCATAACATACATGTTCCAGAACATTGTGTGGCTTTGACTTTGACAGACAACAATCGGATGTGCTCTTCAGATTGAGTCCATTTTTCATTAAAAGTTCGCAATTAGGTAAGGAGGCAAACATTGAACTAAAATGTTCTTGATCTTCAATTTCCCGGTCCGAACAGCATTAAGATGTGTCAACAAGTATGAAGCAAAATGTCAATGCAAAATACCCAGCATGGCAGCAATTGTACCATACCAATGAAGAGCTATGTATCACTGTTCCATGCCCAAAGAGGCTCACCCCCATTGAGACTGCCAAACTGTCAAGCACACCTTTCAATGGAAAAAGGAAAAAAAAAAAAAAAAAAGCAGCTGGAGGAAAAGCAATAAGAGCGAAAATCAAATTGCAAATTGCCCTGGAAAAATTCCTCAGAGTACCAGCTCTGGCATTCAAGCTCTAAAGGTCAAGCCAAGAAATACATTGGGACCATTAATAAAACATCAATTTCTTCAGTTGCGAAATTAGTTACTGACAGGAGCCCCAAACCAACGAACACTGATGAGATAGTCCCCGACTTCACAAGAGCCCAAGCTTTTTCTTGTCATGCTTTAGCACAAGATAAAGGAGAAGCCATAACCTCGTACAGGGTTAGAAGGCTGAGCATTGAAAGCAAAACCCAGATCATGAAGCAGGTTGTCAGGCTGCAATCAGGTATTTGGCCGATGAAAAATGGAAGTAACGAAACAAAAGCACCCATAAGTGAATAACGAAAACTAATTTTGCCGAATTAAGCCATCTCCATGATCTAATACTGATACCATGCTCATCAGCATATGTGACTGCAGATGTTGTGGCGTTATCAGTTTTTGAACAGTTACCCAAAACTACTTGCATCAACATAGAGAGAAGCCGCAAACATTTGAAGTGGTGCTATGAGAAGTGCAAATGCAATCATGGAAACCCCTTGCTGACACAAACTTACTAGAAGATGTTGAGAGGTTTAAGAAAAATAATTGGTGAAACTTCTCAAAGAGCTACACTACTCGAACTCTCCGGGAATGGATAGAATAAAAACCAAAGCAACCAAGATTTTAAAATGCATATGCACAGAATCAATTCATACATTCCTGTTTCCAGATATTTCGAGTTTGAATCAGTTAGATCCTTCACCAATCTATTCCCATTCGAAAGCATAGGACTTGCAGAACCCGAATAAATAATACCAAAGCCACACATCAAAAATAAATAACACAGACCCAACAAAATAAAACACTATTATCACATCCATTAAGGAATCCAATGCTTAAATCACATACTAACATAATTAAAATAAAGATTGAATATATCAGCTTTTTCTTTTCGTGGATGAATCCAACGTTCCATTTTATCATTTTCGCATCCAATTAAACAGATAATTTCACTCAACTTAACTTCAATACAGCTAAAATAGCTACTTCAACGGATCCTGCATAAATAATACCAAATTTCACAATAAGTGGTCAGATCCTTCACCATTCGAAACATGTTAATTAGAAAGCAAGGGACTCGCAGAACCGGCATAAATCCTACCAAAGCCACACATCAAAGACAACAATAAAGAACACGGATCCGACAAAATAAATCACTATTATGACATCTATTAAGGAATCCAACGCCAGTAAAAGAAATCAAACTAACAAAATTAATACAAAATATTGACTTATATCAGCTTTTTCTTTCCGTGGATGAATCGAACGTTCCATTTTATCATTTCTTCATCCAATTAAACAGTTAATTTAGCTCAACTTAACTTCACTGCAGCTAAGATAGCTAATTCAACGTATTTCACGTAAATTCTTTATACCGAAACAGAAAGCAAGGAAAATATAAGTGTTTTTTATTTTAGCAAGAACAGGCAAGAGAAACAGAGACAAAACCCCAGAAGTGTGCAGAAAACGACACTGAAATAACCATCAACAGATTCAAAACGACAAAACATTAATTACAACTTATTTAAAACAAAACGAAACAAAAAGGAAGTAAAATTATACAACGTGGAAAATCAATTAATTTACCTGACGAGAAAACTGTGAGAGATGAGGACGATAACGCTAACGATTGGCCTTACTTCTGAGCTTCGTTTTTTCTCGTTTTTCTCTTTAGTTTCGACCATTTTTTTAATCCATGTGAACAGTGAACAGCTCGGAAGAGCCGGTGAAATCGAAATCGTTGTGCTTGGAAGGGAAATGGATCGGATCAAAGTTATTGGGCCTTTTTTCGTAATGGATTTTTCCGGCGGTTAACTTTTGTTTTTCTCAATATCCGGCCCATTGATTTCTTTTTTTTTTCTACAAGAATAAAAAATTAATTTTAATAATAAAATTTAAAATTCCATGAAAGAAAATATATAAAAATTTTCATCCATGGGAACTGTTATAAAATATTTTTTTTAATTATTATTATTATTATTATTATTATTATTATTATAAAACTTGATTGCTAAATTAATTTTTTAAAATATTTTTTTATTAATTCTCATTTAACCATTTGAAATGAAAGTTTAAAATAAAAATATAACATAAAATTATTAATTGAACTCATAAAAACATGAAAATCAGGATTACGCTGAAATCTATATATTTTATATATCTATTAATTTGAAGTATTTGGATAAATTGAACACATTATATACCCGTAATCATAAATTTAAATTTTATAAGCAAAATCAAAAATTTATGTTATATATTTTTTATTTTTATTAAAATTTTAAATATATTTCAAAAACATGAAAATACTTTAAAAGTTGAAAAAATCTATCATATATTTTGAGCACATGACAACCTTTTTGTTATAAGATGGATTTGAATGGGTTCGGGTTAAGTCTATTAACAAAGAAGTAAAGTTATTTATAGGGTGGATAACGGTTTGAATTTTTTTAAAATTTTTTTATAAATCTAAAAGTTTAAATTATTATTTAAATATTAATAAAAAAATTAAAAAATTAATTTCTATTAATATTAATATTTTTATTATTGATTTAAATAAAAATATTTTATTATTGAATGATAATTTAAGTCACATTAATTCAAATTAAACAAAATTACGTCCGAGGCCTGGTAACAGGTCTACTCCGAAACAAGCCCAAGCCCGTTCTATATTTAATATTTACACTATTTCCTTAAAATAAAACTTTAACATCAAAGTTCAATAAAACGACATCATTTTCTGACGGGTGTAGAAGTGCACTTTGTCGCCGATCGGCCGTTGCCCGAGAAACAAAACTATCAGCAAAGCTCAAGCTCCGACGGGAGGATTTGCTTTTCCAGTTCAAGAAGATATGTTTTTGTTCCCTGAAATACCGAAATCGCCCTTCCCATTTGTCTAATTTTGCACCACCATGGCCATTGCTCTCTCCTCTTCCTACTCCTCCATTCTCAACCTCAAAAGCAAACGCCGACCTCCGCTCTACCTTACGCCAGTGAACGGACGCCGCTTCTGGTCTCCAACTCCCCTGGTTTCACCTCCAAACAGAAATGACATTGCGGATTTCCAAGAAGTTCTTCCCCAAAACCATCCCGGTTATTTGGGAGCCGTTCAGCCACGCGGTAGCTGGTGGAACCTCCCTGGTATTGAAGCTGCGAAATCCTCTCCGGCGAAGCCTGTTACTGTTTGGATAGCTCTTAAACGAATGTGGAGTTTAATCGGAGACGAAAACTGGATCTTTTTTCTGGCGCTCAGTGCTTTGATCATCGCTGCTGTTCGTAAAATTCATAACTCAATTGAAAATTTTAGATTTTTTTAATTAATTTATTTCTCAGTTAAAAAGGAATTCAATCCAGGTTTCGGAGATTTCGATGCCTAGGATATTGACGGCGTCGATATTTTCTGCTAAGAGTGGCGACTCCGCAGCGTTTGTTAGAAGCTCGCGAATGTTGATTTTACTGTTAATTATCTCAGGAATTTGTAGGTATTTTTATGTTTTTAACTTCTATATCTTATTGGCATTCATTTATTTGAGTTATTTGTTTGAGTTTTGTTTCCTTTTTAGCTTTTTTTTTTTTTTATGTAAATTTCAGTGGCTTGCGAAGTGGCTGCTTTGCCATAGCAAATACAATCTTGGTGAGAAATTTTAACTTAAATTTATTAATTTAAGTGCTACTTTACTCTTTTCCTTTGAAAGAAAATGGAAAAAGCATGGTTTTTAATTTTTTATGGTATATGGAACTATAAACTATTATATTTCAATTGTTAACTTTTGCTGCTCATTCATTCTAGTTGTTTGCTAATGAAAATGATTAAAATCTGAGAAAACTAAAAATAAGGAGAAAAAAAAGTAGTAACCAAACATGACCTTATTTTTCCTGTCAGTTTTGCTTTGACTACAATACTTTATTTTTGCAGGTTAAGCGTCTTAGGCAAAATTTATACGCATCTCTTGTTTTTCAGGTTCGTGATTGATTTGCGAATTGTTTTCCGTACTTGGTGTTGTGATGTATACAATTCTTGTTTATTTGTTTAGATAACATACTATCTGCTGCTGGTGCTTGTGATGTAGGAAATATCCTTTTTTGACATGGAAACTGTGGGTAGTTTGACAAGTAGGCTCGGAGCAGATTGTCAGAGACTCTCTCATGTTATTGGGAATGATATACATCTGATAATCCGCAATGTTATTCAGGTTTTGGTTTTTACTTAATATTATATTTGTTGTGAATGTTTGTTTCATGGTATAGTTTGATTATTTTTTTTTCCTCTTGAATGTTTAGGGAACAGGTGCATTGATAAATTTACTGACTTTATCTTGGCCACTTACATTACCAACATTGGTTATATGCTCTTTCCTTGCTATAATATTTTCCGTTTATGGCCAGTGAGTATTTTTTCTCTTTTCACCTTAATTCAGCTATCAAATTATCCTTTTTAACTTATTTAGAACGTTAGTTTAGTTTGAACCAAACCCTGCCTCTAAATTGCATTTGGATCTGAGTTTATGATAGAGTGCTCTGCTCTACTGAAATAATGCCTATACAACTGTATATGATTATATGATGTACTTGTTATGCATATGATGAATTTGCGTGGCTGACGGTTTTGATAGGTACCAGATGAGAGCTTCAAAGTTGATGCAGGAGTTTAATGCCTGCGCCAACAATGTAAAACATGAAACTTGTTTGGATTGCTCCCAGAATTTGCCATTTAAATAACATTCCAATTTAACCATTATCTTAACGTAGGTTGCACAAGAAACACTTTCTTTGATGAGAACTGTCCGGGCTTATGGAACAGAAAGAGAAGAACTTGGAAGGCAACATTCTTTCTAAAATTACTCCACTAAACTGAACATTCCAAACTTTATGGGTGTACTTTTTCCTCTTTTATTGGCACTTCTTTGGAATGCATAGAAGTTGACACCCAGGGCTTTCATGTTAGAAGAATGTAATTTTTATTGTTGATCCCATTTGGTTTTAGGTACAAGCAGTGGCTGGATGAATTGGCTTTTGTAAGCATACGAGAGAGCACAGCTTATGGATTTTGGAGCATGAGTTTTCTTACCTTTTACCGTTCAACACAGGTTATTTACGATACACCCTGTACCTTTGCCTCTGGTTGTATGAAGCACACTGCAAATGATGAAATGTACGAAGATGCATCATAGTGACCACAAAAGATTCCTAATGTGAATGAAAATTTATTATATGATTCTTACTTTTATTTCAAAATCATATGTCACAGGTTCTTGCAGTGCTGTTAGGAGGAATGTGCATCATGAATTCCCACGTATCACCTGAACAGCTTACTAAGTACATATTATACTGTGAGTGGTTGATTTATGCCACTTGGAGGGTGGTAGACAATTCATTATCTCTATTGCAATCCATTGGAGCATGTGAAAAGGTTTTCCAATTAATGGATCTCTTGCCTGCTGATCAATTCTTATCAAAAGGCAAGTAATTTGTGTCTCTTTTTAGGGGGGTATCCTGTAATCTTAGATATTTTTTAGATTAACGGAGTTTTGTTTTGCTTCATTTGGTTCAGCTTTCATCATATGACATGCTGTGAGAGCTAGTCTTTGTAGCTTGTATTCTCTCTTGCCTCTTATTATAATTCAAATCAAGGATTCTACATGAAATTGCTAAACAATTTGAAGAACTTTGCATTTTTTATCTGTATCTAAAGCAATTAACCAGAAATAAATGCTCTCTTATTATTGTTCATGAAAGATGCTGGAAATCGAAAGCAAATCCTGATAAATTTGAATTTGTTACTTTTCCAAATTCTTCTAATTTGATCTGCTTATTTATTTTTTATTCAGAGCTTTGTTCTAAATCTTTTGCTTTTGTTCGAACCAAGTTTTCTTTCAAATAATTAATTTTCTTTTAATTGTCCTCCACATTGTTTACAGGAATGAAGCTGCAGAGACTAACGGGGAATATACAGTTTGTGAATGTATCATTTCACTATCCTTCAAGGATCACAGTATATCTCATGTCCTTACAAAGCATCATTATACGAAATTGTAAATTTTTATTTTGCTTCCTTGTTATGCTATAATTGTCTTATCTTTACAATTATCATTAAGGTTTTAAAAAATTCTTTATTTAACTGGGAAAGGGTTTCTAAAGGGAGCCATTCACCATCGAACAATCCAGTCATTAATCAAAAATATCTAAGATTAGGGGATTTTGATGCACCTTTTCACTATTCTTGCTTCATCACCTCCTCTTCTTACTGATTTTGCCTTTAGAGTGGATTATAACAAGAAACATGCTCTGGTCTTTAATTTTCTGATATTTGAGCAGGTACCCATACTAGATAATCTAGACTTTTCTGTACAAGCCAATGAAGTGGTTGCAATTGTAAGAAATGCCATTGCATTGTTGTTACTATTATTCCATCGGTGTTGAAACACGGATTTGAGGTTTGACAACTCGTTCTTGTCTTGACAAGGTTGGGTTAAGTGGTAGTGGAAAAAGCACATTAGTGAATCTCATGCTACGTCTCTATCAGCCAGTTAACGGTCAGGTTAGCTTTGCCTTTCACTCATATTGTGTTTCTCCATAACATCATCACTTGTTTAGTGATTTGTCGTGTGTTCGAGGGTAATCATTCTTTTTATGCTTTTCTTTTTTGCATTAGATTTTAATTACTGGTGTTTAGAAGTTCGGGATTACATGCTAAGTGCCTCTAATTGCAGATATACATGGATGGTCTGCCGCTCAATGAGTTGGATGTCAGGTGGTTGAGAGAAAATATCGGATTCGTTGGACAGGTTAGACTATGTATTATTTTTTCTGTGATGCATATTTGAATATAGCTATGCAGAATTTCCTAAATCTGTATTTCAGTCAGGACCCCCATCTGTTTAATATGGATATCGAGTCCAACATTAAATATGGTTGCCCGAGAGATGTTAAAGAGGAAGATATAGAATGGGCTGCAAAGCAGGCCTATGCTCATGAATTTATTTCATCTCTTCCTCATGGTTATCAAACAATCGTTGATAATTATTTACTTAGTGGGGGACAAAAGCAACGAGTTGCTATTGCTCGGGTCATTCTCTGGGACCCTGCGATCCTTGTCCTGGATGAAGCCACCAGTGCGCTTGACGCAGAAAGCGAGTACTATCTCAAAGTAAGCACTTGAAATTCATTTTCCTAAAAGGATAAAAAAGTAAAACGAAATTTGTCGTACGTTCAGTGAGTAACCGATGCATTTCCTTCTATTATCTTTAGGGGGTTCTTCGTGCACTCAGAAATGAAAGCAGAGCAAAAAGAACTGTCATTGTCATAGCACATAGGTTCGGTGTTTTATTCTTATTTTTTCCACCTCCGGTCATTTCAGTTTCTTTTTTGAGGTTCAATCTTATTTGCAACATGGTAACTAACTCTGCAGGTTGTCTACCATTAAGACCGTCGACAGAATTGTTGTAATGGACAGTGGTCGAATTGTCGAGGCATGATCTTTTTGTCCTTTTTTTTTTTTTTTTCCAAACCGTCATGTATCTTTTAGCATTCATTTGACTGAAATCATCTAAAGCCAATGTATGCATTTCCTTGCTTTGTTTATGGTCAGATGGGTAACCACACTGAGCTTCTACACAAGGGTGGGTTGTACTCGCGATTAATCCGAGCCCAAGCTGAATCTATGGCTTTACTCTAAACCCCCCGGACCAGTCTCGGGTATATTTCACAGTTGCTGATCCAGTGGTGGAAGTAAATCAAGTACACGCCGTTCAATTTATCACTGTTTCATAGGACCGTCACATGGTTTAGCTGTTTATATCCTTCTGAATCTGCCCCAATTTTGTACTTCAATGCTAGATGGCGAACTGAGACCCCGTCTTGTGAAAGGCACGCCCTCTTCTCCTCCCTCTCTTCACATTTCACTTGCAAGTCATTGTAATTGCACCCTTTTTTATCGCATGCAATTTTTTTTAAAATAGTGTGTTGCTACTACTATTGCATGTAAGCAAAGTTATAGCTATCAATCTAATCCTGCTTTTTTTTTTTTTTTAAGTATTCATGTCCAACATATTTGTCTATCACATATTTGGAAAACGGATATTGATTATTTTCTTTGTTGAGAAGATAACTCTCTGTTCTTGATCAAAGAACTATTTTCTTTATTGATAATATAACTCTTTGTTGGAGTTAAAAAAGCTCATATACTTGCATTATTTTACCCCCAAAAAAAAGTTGATTAAAAGGTAAATGAAATTTACAATTTCATGGATATCTTATTTTGTTTTTTCATAACGAAACCACAACTTGACCCCACAAAAAAATAAGTTCTACAAGAAAAAAATACACATAATCTTGAAAATATGAGTGGATGGGATCAACTTCTGTTATAATAAGATATGCATAACTTAATTTTATATTTTTTAAATTCATCAACGAAATTAGTGTTGATTCATAGCTTTAATTCAATCAGTTAAAAATTCGTCTCTAAAATTGTGTTAACATCGCAAAATATTTGAATTTATTATATTCTCTTGAAGCAGTTGCAAGGTGGTAGCTTTCGAGCCAAATTGATTAAAAAATGTACGCATTGAACATAAAACAAAAAATCATCACGATTAAAAATAATATTTCTATTTTAAAGGGATTTAAAAGCTAGATGCTAGTTTAAAGTTTGGGAAGGTCTGTATCCTTTCGAGTATTTATTAATTTCTCATCAATTAGTTCACTTTACCTGTTGAGTTATTATATTACCGAAAGTAAATTATATTATATTACTGAAAGTAATATAATACTTTTAGTAAATTATATTACTGAAAGTAATATATTATATTACTGTTGAGTTTTTATGTTGCTTTTTTTTATTATATTACTGAAAGTAAATTATATTACCGAAGACGTATTTTTTTAATTTACTTTTTTAAAAAATGAATAAATAAGACAAAAATTACCGTATTTTGAATAATCAAATTAGTCAACTCCGAAATAAAAAAAAGCAACGACTGTGACTCCATGCCGAAACGACGACCCGATAAAAGCACCTGACATCAGTCCGGAAAACCACGTGACAAGCACTTATAACTTTTGGGCTTTTGGTATCAAAATATAAAACTACCACTCTTTCCATTACCGCCAATCATCTCCTGCCACGTGCTCCCACAGCTCTACTTCCCTTAAGTCCCCTCTAAAACCTCTGTTCTTCTTAGGGCTTTTTCTTCTTCCATTTCCTTCTTTTTCATAGAGCTCAACTTGTTAACAAATTTTTACCATGCGCAAAATTTCCTAACTCTTGCTTTAGCAAAAATTTTGATGTTAAAGATGATTGGGTTCAGCTTTTTGCTTGTTTTAGCTGTTTCCTTAATTGCTGTGAACGGAACGGCGTCGCATTCGAGCTCCGGTCCTCACATAGCTGACATCAACATACTTTTACCTCCTAAAATGACGAACCCCGTCGAATATCGCCTTCAAGGAAGCGACGGTTGCTTCAAATGGTGCTTTTCCGTGGAATACATTTCAAAAAAATAAAAGTCGATTTCTACTAATACAAATACGTGTAACTGTTTTTTTTTTTTTTTTTAATTTCGTTTTTTGCAGGTCGTGGGATCATCATGAGATTTTATCAGTTCTACCGGAGTATAATGTGACCAATCATTGCTCGACAAGTGCAAGGCTGAGATCGATTGCGCCGTACTCCGGTAGAAAAGAAACGGCTGTTTATGCTAGGGACGTGTACACCGGAATCGTGATCCGGTGCAAGGTTTTCATTGATAACTTCGATAGAATTCAAATATTTCATAATTCTGTTAAGCTTGATCTGGATGGACTCGCTACTCTTCGCGTTCGTGCCTTTGACACTGAAGGTAATTAAAAAAAAAGCCTAATATTCACTCCGTTTGATTGTTGCTTTCTTACATAAAGAAAACAATAATGCCAACTGATTAGTAATTTATAAAAATAAAATGTAAATGTTTGAAGAACTAAGTGCATGATTTTAGTTTATATGGAAAGCTTATGTTATATTTGTTATATTTTAGATTTTAGTCTGTTATTAGTTAATTATTATTTTGGTTTATTGCGAACTTTTTATAAAGCAAATTGTAACTAAGAGAAAGCAAGTAGTGAAGACAACTTCTGAATATATATATATATATATATATATATATATATATAACGTTTTATTGTCTTCACTTTTTACCTGTATTGCAGACAATGTGTTTTCGTCATTGGTGGGTTTACAATTCATGTGGCAGCTGATGCCTAAAACTAGTTGGTCGAGTCATCACCTTGCCCATGTTCCTTTGAAGGATTCTCCCCTAAGTGACTGTGGTGGATTGTGTGGTGACTTAGATATCCAGATACAACTTGAAGAAAAGGTAATTGTACGGTACAGTTCTAACAGCAATGAGTTGTCATGTAATCACGCATTAAGTCGAAGCTTATTCTGTGATATGTGCTGCAGGGTGTATTTTCAGATTTATTTGTTGTAAAAGGCATTTATATTGGTCATGAGAATGTTTCAGTACAGTTGCTTGAGCCACCATTAAAGGGCATGGGTGATAAGATTGTTCTAACTGTAGCTGAAGCTATGTCACTAGATCCACCGTCACCTGTTTTTGTCCTCCTTAATGCTACTCTTTGTTATAGTCTTATGATTATCCGGGGGGCTGTTCCTCAAGGTTTTCTTCTCTGAATCCCTTCATTTACTCTTTCAAGTGATCGAATTTGATGGGCTTGCTGTCAAGTTCATGTGGAGAAAACTGGCTGTTTCTGTTTCAGTGATTGATGTTCTCAAGAAAAGTCTAAGTATCTTTCAACTGGTATTTGCAGAGGTAACTCTTCCGTCACCGCATCATCGATGGTCTGTCTCAAACAGTTCAGTTGCTGAAGTGGACTCTATGATGGGTGTAATTCATGCGCTAACATTGGGTGAAACAACTGTCATTGTTGAAGATACTAGAGTTGATGGCCATAGTCAAGTGTCATCTCTTAACGTAGTCTTGCCAGATACCCTGTCTTTGTACATATCACTATTATCTACTTCTGGTGATCCAATAGAAGGAATGGAACCCATTCCACCCATGGCACGTTGGTATGTTGTTTCTGGAAAACAATACCTCATTCAACTGAAGGTTTTTTCTCAAGGACCTTACGCGCAGGAAATCTATATTACGGAGGTACCCTGTGATTATTTATTTTTATCCATATAGCTGTGATATAGGTGAGCTATGATAACATCAAAAACTTTTTGGCCTGATGCACTTGATGATTAGGTTCTCTTACTATTTTTGACAATCCTTAAAGGGTCAATCATCTTTTAGGTTAAAGATTTTGTTGTCATTGTCATTTTCAGTTGTTAGATCACTATTGTAATTTGATATGCTAATTAGTTTCTCATTACTTTCTTGATTATTTTCCACTCAGACTTCCTTGCTTGCATTGCAGAATGATGATATTGAGTTTTATGACAACCAATCTGGGTACTGGAAAATTGTCCCAGTATTAAAGCCTATTGCATCCAGATACAGCTGGAGGAACGCTAGAATTTTGGAAGCAACTTCAGAGGGATTGGGGAAATTGGCTGCCTCTCTAGTTTATTATAATGGACATCATGATACTAAGGAGGTTGGATATCATTTTCTTACTCTTTCTCTTTTCTTCTTATCCTTTTAAGAAACAAGATTATAGAAAGTATCATTTTTGTGATGCCATCGATTAGTTTTGTCTCTTTTGGCCTTGTCATTTAGGTTCTCAAGGTTGCGCAAGAGGTTATTGTTTGTGATCAAGTAAAGTTTAGCTTGGAAAAAGTAAGTGGTAAATCTCAAATTATTCTCCTTCCTTGGGCACCTGCGCTATATCAGGAGATGGAGCTAAAGGCTAGTGGAGGTCGGTAGCATTGTACCCGTTCAATTGTTAAAATTAATTTTCCAAGTTCTAACATCTTTTAATGGGCTTCAATGCTATTATAGGTTGTGCAAAAGCCTCCAGTGACTATAAATGGTTTTCTTCAGACATTTCTGTTGTTTCGGTTACTGCATATGGTGTTGTCCAGGCTAAGAAGCCTGGTATAGCTACAGTGAAGGTGGCGTCGAGTTTTGATTCATTCAATTATGATGAGGTAATGAAATTTGTTTCTTCAACTGCCTTCATTGTCCTTATGATTGCCAAAGATCCTTGTGTAGCATAAAATTGATAAAGATCTTGTAGCAGATGTGTGCTGTTGCTGCTTTTCCCATTGACGCTTAAAATTCTAAAATATGGACTTGTTTGTTTTTGTACCCTGCAAAAACTTCCAATTGGACGTGTTCCTTCATTATTTTAAGTTTTCTTTGAAATCACATTTTGTAATGTTTCTAACAGGTGGTGATTGAAGTTTCAATTCCATCCTCTATGGTTATGTTACAAAACCTTCCCGTTGAGACTGTTGTTGGATCACATCTCCCGGCTGCTGTTACTATGAAAGCATCAAATGGTTATGCCACATTCCATAATTATTTGGAAACTTTTTTTCTTCCCTGCAAACTTTCCTGTTGAAGTTGACTTGCCATTTGCAGGTGCCTACTTTTCTAGATGCGATGCATTTCATTCCTTTATAAATTGGAAAGCAGGAAGCGAGTCTTTCATTGTTACCAATGCAACAGGAAAGGCACCACTCTTTGAAAAGCAAGAAAATTTGGAACTCCATTTACCAGTAGATGGTCCTCCATGTTCATGGACTAACGTATATGCTTCTGCACCTTGTCAAGCTATGCTGCATGCAACATTTTCAAAAGAATATCATCATTTTGATCCTTCTTTTAGTGGGCCTACTGTTTTAAAAGCTACTTCCAGAATTTCAGCATACAGGCCACTTACTCTGCATCAGGCAAGTGATGGGAACCGGTTTGGTGGTTACTGGGTTAATACAGCTGGGGCAGAAGATGCTAATAAACTAGAAGATCAGGATAAGATATATCTTATCCCTGGAACACAGTTAGATATCATGCTTCATGGAGGACCAGAAAGGTGGGATGAAGGTGTGGACTTCATCGAAACAGTGGAGATTTTTGATGAAGAACATGCTCATGATAATGGGGTTCTTGTGCATCAGATTTCTAGCAGCAATGGCAGTTTCTACACAATTTTATGCCAAACACTGGGGACATATGTAAGCTTCTGTGCTATTTCCTGGAGATCCCTTTATGAGTTTCAATTGAAGTCTATACACAGGCAATTTCTTCCTTACAAATATGGTCTATGTAATCCCGAATCTTGATATTTTTGCTTTTTATGGTTCCTAATTGTTCAGAAACTTGTTTTTAAACGTGGAAATTTGGTTGGAGATGATCATCCTCTTCCTGCATTAGCGGAAGCTTCATTGTCTTTTGCTTGCAGCCTTCCTTCCTCGATTGTGGTAATAGTGGATGAACCTGGTAAATATTAATATTTATATTGGACGGATGTGAAATATGACCTTTAGTTCCTCTCTTCCCCTCCTTTTTTCCCTTTTGAGGATTTTCTCTGATTTTGGCTGATGTTACAGTTAATGATCGAGATGTTATTCGGACTGCAATTCAAGCTGACCGTAGCCCAGGGCAAATTCAAGTCACCCCTGTCACCGTGGCAAATGGGCAAACTATTAGAGTGGCTGCTGTGAGCATTAGTAACTCTGGAGAGCCTTTTGCAAACTCTTCTTCACTTTTATTGGAGTGGGAGCTTGGCAATTGTGACACTCTGGCTTATTGGAATGATGCTTATGATTCAGAGAACTTTAAGAAGTCTAGTTGGGAGAGGTTTCTGGTCTTGCGAAATGAATCGGGATCGGTAATGCTGGATGTTGACGTTTTTTTTACTTCCTAGTTCTGGTTTTAGTTATTTTTAGCAATATCTTTGCCATGAATTAAAAGTAGAAAAGCCATCATATGATTAAATGCTAGGGGAGGGTGCGAGAGGTCTTTGTTAAAATGGGAAGGGGGAAGTTGAGCAAAGAGTGAGTGCACTCAAATACAGTGAGGGTAACTGTCATAATACTCTATAAATTAAACATGTATAACATAGCAAAAAATATTAATAGTATCTCCCTGCAATATTGTAAAGTTGTTAAGCATAAAAAAATGCGTATGGGTTCGAGTTGGCTTCAAGTAGAAGTTGGTGATATGCTTAAATACATTTTTGCGACATTTCAGTATCTATTATTGGTTTCAATTGATTAAAAATCAGGTTAGAGGCACGTCATTCTTGCATATTAGGTTATAGAGTAACTCGAGAAGTAGAAGATTACCTAACTGGGGAGCTGGTATCTACTTCTTCACTGAGTTTTTCACCATCCTATGTGTTTTTATCCTCACTTTTGTAATAATTATGAACTCTTGGGGCATAATGAGTGTTAGATCAACTAAATGAACAAGTTTTACTATTTCTATTCTTCTTAGCATCTAGTTCTTCTCATTATTGTATTTGTAATTATATCAATAGATATTGTTTACCACTGAATACTGATGTGTAATAGTCGTACTATTTTGGAACTTCTATACTATTTGGATGGTTGGCCTTCTATTTGTTTTTATTCCCTCCTTAATATTTGTCAAAGTTGTGGGTAAAATTCTGACTTTTTTCTTATATTACAAAAACCTGTTAGAGACAATTTATACAAGTTTT
>JBBYHM010000027.1:2079430-2096250 GCA_038381775.1 Adansonia rubrostipa
CTGCATATCTTCTACAGTTAATACTTATCTACAGCTCATTCTCCTAAAGTCTAGGCAGTAATTATGGTCTTCTGACAATATTCAATACTTAATACACTTTTTTCTTCTTTCATTATGTGTTAAGTTGGGATAAAATGAGATTTTAATTGCTTTTTTCTCAGTGTATTGTTCGTGCCACTGTTACTGGATTTTTTGGTAGTTCCACAGCTGATCATTATTCTGCTAAATTGCAAGAAAGTTCAAAGAATTTTCTTACAGATGCTGCACGGTTACAGGTAGGCTATTTTGGCAGGTTTACATTTCCATTTTTGTTGCTCAAAATTCATTAAATACCTCCCTCTGCCATTTTTCCTGCTATGAATGATCTACACTAATCAGCTTGGTTTGCTCTCTATCATTCTTTCTTTCTTTCTATATTCTTCTTCTTCTTCTTCTTAAAGTTATTGCTGTTAATATTTTTCTCTTTCTTTGGGTGTTAACATAGTATAAAAACCTTATTATAATACCTGGATATGATAACCTTTGCAGCTTGTCTCCACTCTAAGAGTGAGTCCAGAGTTCAATTTGTTATATTTCAACCCTGATGCTAAGGTAGAATCTAGCACCATCCCTGTTTCTTTCATTTGATTATTTCAATTGAATATGCATTACCAAAAAAAAAAAAAAAAATTATTGATGTTGATGTGTTATGCCTTGCTTCTGAAGCTGATTTGATCATTGTCTCTTTATGACATGCATTACCTGAGAAACATTTGATGATCTTTATGTGGCACCTAGTCATGTGGCACCTAGTCATACATTCCTGCTGATGGTTATATGTATGTTATGGAGTTTGATGAGCGATGTATGGAAATCTTGCAAATGAATTTATGTTTTTCCCCGTAGTAAACTTGTTTGCCTTATATTCGTTAATTGTTTAACAAAATGGTGACAGTGGCTATCTTTATTTCTGTTTTCTGGGCCATTGTCCGCTTGCTAATTGCTGCATTTGGAATTTTATGAGGATTATGTTTTTGCATAACTAATGACTAAATAGCTTGGATTAGAGCGTTAACGTGGTTCCCTTGCTTGTTTCTACGTTTGGAATTTAATAAATAATGTCTTGGGCAGTGCTTCGTCTTAAAGCCGTCAATAAGGGAGTAAATGAATGGATAGCTGAGGCTTTAAACCATCAATTATTTTAGTATAAAATGACTTTTATCTTTGCATTCTTTTTGGTAACTTGGCAAAAGATTAATGTTAAAATCTGGGGGAATTATTGTAATATACCATCAATTTTAACCATTTTATCCGGCCCAAGTCACAGTATATCAGCCTCTCTTTTATTTATCACCGATCAGCAAAAAAAGACATTGCGCTACCAATAACATTTATGTAATCATTGTGAGCCTCATCCGAAGGCTCTTAACAGGATTTAGTGTCGTGTTTGAGCTCCTCTTCATTTCTTAATTATGGTGTTATTCCTTAGTTGAATGTAGGGCAAATAAGGTTTTAGATTAAAGGGTTATGGCTATGTTTAGCGACTGCTATGTTCAATGGTACCTCAATGTGCAGAGGATTTTGAACAGAACATCTTTAGTCCTTCTGAGCGTAATTTGTTTTGGCCATTTATGGTTGTGATACAATGTCCTCAATTATTTTCTCAATTTAGGCAAATTTGTCAATTACTGGAGGGAGCTGTTTCTTGGAAGCAGTTGTGAATGATTCTCGAGTAGTTGAAGTTACTCAGTCCCCGCCTGGTTTACAATGCTTACAACTGATGTTATCACCTAAAGGCCTGGGAACTGCAGTTGTGACAGTTTATGATATTGGGCTTGCTCCTAATCTTGTGGCTTCCGTCATGGTAATCTCTTACTTCATTTTGAAAATGGAAATGCTTTTTATTTACTCAAAGTCAGTTTTAGGCTCTCTTTGGCAAAGTTGAAGGAAAGGAAAGTCTGAAGGAAGGCCTTTTCCATGGATGTTGATGCTATTCACATTTTATGCCTGCTTTATGATCTAGTAATTTTTGGGGTCTTGTATGAAATCTTCTGTTTTTTCCATAAATATCATTATTCGATATGTATATACTTTCAAGAGAACTTCATTTGGAGTACTTGAAATAAGTATTGCCCCTGAAATAGGTGCTTTACATTAAGTTCCAAGCTAATTTGAAATACATGATATATTTGGACCTCTAATGTATAGGATTCAATCACGCTGCACTACAATGAAAATGCTTTTTATTTACTCAAAGTTTTAGGTTCACTTTGGTCAAAGTTAAATGAAATGGAACTCTGAAGGAAATCCCTTTCTGTGGATGTTGATGCTATTTGCATTTGAAAAATTATGCAAAAGCAACTTGCCCAAGTACATTACTCTGTTGTCCAGATCATACTTTGTGTTTTATTTAAGTTCAGACCTGTATACACAGTTATAAATGAATCCCTGTTTTAATTAGAGGGACACGAGGGACTATGATTTTTTTAATCTTTATCATGGCATGTCCATGCAAAGTAGTTGCTTGGATCAATTTAAAGTTTTCCTTCATTTGCTTTGAAATGAAAGGCTGGGTTAATTACGACATGCTATGTAATTGGAAGCTCTTATCTACTTCTTTCGTGCCAGGAGTTATGCATTCTCCTGCTGATGATCCTATATCTTTGATATCTCAATTTACTCATAATTTATCATTGTAGTGACCTTTTTACAGGTCCAAGTTGCAGATATAGACTGGATTGAGATTACGACTGGAGAAGAGATAAGCCTTATGGTGGGTTGTTCACCGTACCATATACTTAATTGATCCTATTTTTTCCACTTTTATCCTGGATCAGTGCTTATTGACTGTAATTTGATATTTGAAGGAAGGAAGTTCACTGTCAATTGGTCTGATGGCTGGGATTGATGATGGAAGTACTTTTGACACTTCTCAGGTTTGAAATGATTGCCATTTATCATTCTCCTGAAGCTATATCTGCCAGTCTGTCAGATAAGTTTTTGTGGATGCATGTTTTAGACTAAAGGCTGTAGGAAATATGCTAGGTATTTAGCCAAGCTGAGTGCAACTGAATCTTGGGTACACATAGAAAGCTAACATCTTCCTTATGCATTTTGTTGGCCTGCCATGCATGAGATCCTTCTGTAACATCCTTATAGTTATCTTAGAAGTAAAAGATATATATAAATACACATAGTAAAAATATTTCAATAATGCATCTCATGATATACCTTGTTGCATTTAGCAAGATATCTTTGTACATATCAGTTATCCTGTTTTCCAAAGGTTTCTGATGTGTCACATCTTCAAATCCATATTTAAGTTATGTTTTGAGGTTATTTCTATTCCCCTGATGGTGTTATTTCCTGCAGTATGCTTACATGAATATCCATGTGCATATTGAGGACGATATAGTTGAACTTGTGGA
This sequence comes from Adansonia rubrostipa, assembly GCA_038381775.1. Taxonomy (NCBI): domain Eukaryota; kingdom Viridiplantae; phylum Streptophyta; class Magnoliopsida; order Malvales; family Malvaceae; genus Adansonia; species Adansonia rubrostipa. The sequence goes on from JBBYHM010000027.1 coordinate 2,082,838, forward strand.
CAAGGATGATATCTCAAGCCCTGGTGATGGAAATATTGATGCACAGAATTTTGAAATTAGGGCAAGACATCTTGGCATCACAAGTCTTTATGTAAGTCTCTTTATCCTCTTGCCAATATCTTTTATGTTATCATTTCCTGAGGACTTGTTGAGATATCTCTATGAAGAGTTTGGTTGCATAAATTTCAAGATAGAGATGATAACAGGTCAGTGCCAGACGACATTCTGGACATGAAATATTGAGTCAAGCTATAAAGGTTGAAGTTTATGCCCCACCAACAATTCAACCACCAAATATTTTCCTAGTACCTGGTGCCTCTTACTTGGTATGCTTCCTTCTTTATTTTTTTTTTCTATTTATATATGTCCTGTTATTCTGTGACAGTTCTTATATATATTGAGCTTCATATCCTCTTGGCCTTAACTCTTCCTTACACTCCCTTTTCCTACTTTTATTTGGAAATTTAATTCTTTTTTTTTTTTTTCATGTTCCTAATTGTATCTATATCACATGCATTTGTCATGCTTCTAGCTCACCATAAAAGGAGGTCCAACAATTGGTGCCTTCGTGGAATATAGAAGTATAGATGATGCTATTGCAACAGTAGACAAAACTTCAGGGCGATTGACTGCAAATTCACCTGGAAACACTGTAAGATAAGATATATGATACTCATCTGACGCTTAATAACTAGTGTTTTGTTTATCTATGCATACAATGCAAATGGTGCGTAGCTTTTTAACTTTACCCTCATGAAGATTATTGTTAATGATGCTATAGTTTGTTGAGCTCTTTAGGATTCTCAAGTTTAAATAAACTAGACCACCTAATTGAATGGATTTGATTTATGATGAATGGAGACTTGTTCTTATGGGTTAATACTGTTGAATGTTTATATTACCAGGCGCTAGAATGTTACCTTTTTTGTAGATGCATTGCGTTCTTTTTCTTTGCAGTCATTTCTTCCCCTCTTTCTCAATTTCAACTACCATAAACAGAAGTGGGAAAATCTCATTTGGTCAGCAACCTTAGTAAATGAACTGAGTGCTCATCAGCTGCTCTTATGAGAAGCGTATCTGTGGATATCTGATAAGTCTTTGTCAGCTGTTCATGGTCATATTATAGGGTTAGCCAGAATGGACTCACTGCCTGTGCAACAGTGGTTTACATTAGTTCTTTTGGTAAATTTCATCATGTAAATTCCATTAAGGTTAAACAATTATTGCCAACTTGATTCATCCTCAAGAAAGTGAAATGCTAGCACTTGATTTTCCCCTTAACAGGCTAGTTTTAACCATACGATAAGTTTTTAATTTTGATTTATCTTTTGCTTTCACCTTCAGACTTTGCTTGCCACAATTTATGGGAGTAGTGATGATGTGATCTGTCAAGCATATAGCAATGTCAAGGTGGGAATACCATATTCTGCAATTTTGAATGTACAAAGTGAAAAACTTGCTGTGGGCCGTGAGACACCAATTTATCCTTTATTTCCCGAGGCAAGTATGGAGAGCCTGAAGAAATATCTCAATCAACCATCTATTTCTTTTGGAATTTTGACTGAGTTTTTGTATGTTCAGGGAGACTTATTTTCTTTCTATGAGCTATGCAAAGATTACAAGTGGACTATAGAAGATGAGGAGGTTGAATCAAGTGTTCTGTCCAATTGTATTTGTCTGTGATATATTATTTATCATCTGCTTGAATTTTGTATAAAATTTTGATTTCTTTTTGTTTTATAGGTGTTGAAGTTCAGGGTCCCACTGGTTGGTTCAGAGGCACGTCAGCGCTTTAGTTATGTGGATAAGGAAGAACTTAGTTTTATCAATGTCTTGTATGGAAGGTATACTAGTGTTAATGAAAATTAGGTTATTTATCTTATCTTTGAATTACAGAAACTGGTTCTTGTAAGTGTTATTTATCCACTTCATTCGGATTCCTAACCCTTAAGTAATTAGATATCAATGCTAGCAAGCTGAATCTTCTTTCTGTACTGACCAAACTATCTGATTACACAAGATTTTCAAACGAGCAATTATCTCTCTTTTCCAGGGCCCCTGGTAGGACAAATGTTGCAGTTTCATTCTCATGTGACTTTATTTCTTCTGGTTCACCCGTGGAGGCAAGGACTTATAATGCATCTCTCTCACTATTGGTGGTGTCTGATCTTCCCCTGGCACTTGGAGCTCCAATCACCTGGGTTCTTCCTCCCCATTATACCACATCTAGTATCTTGCCTTCATCGACAGAGTCACATGGGCAAAAAGATAGTCAGATTCGCAAAGGAAGCGTAATCTATTCTTTGTTAAGAAATTGGGAGGAAGCAACAGAAGCTCCACGGCATGCTGTTTCTCTTGATGGGGACAAAATAAAAACAGGAGACAGCAATAATCTTGCTTGCATTCGAGCAAAAGATCGCACCACTGGAAGAACTGAGATTGCTTCTTGTGTCCGGGTTGCTGAGGTATTTGTACAACCTTTTGTATTTCCACTGAATAACTAAGGCATCTAGCAAGTAGCTAATACTTCTTTTCCATTCTTTTTTGACTCAAACATTGTTACTGTCGAGATATGTTTAAAATTTATATTTCTTTCCGACTAAGTTACATAGACTAATTTATTTGATGTCCTCATCATTAAATGAAATATTAAATTGTCTTTCTTTCTTTATGACCATGATAGAAGAAGCAGTTGACATAAGCTGGCTGTTGGTAGCTCATTTGACTATTTAGTCTACAGCTTGATCATTTTGTAGTTTTTTGGCAAATGTATTTGATCTTGTTGGTTGATCCTCCCACTATTCCTGTAACTGATGAATATTGATGTTTGCATCACTTCTATCGAGATCTATTCGTCATTTGAAACTTTCAGTATGATTCTTAAACTCAGTAGAGCATCTATATTCCTTTTAGGTGGAGCAAGTAAGATTAAAAAACAAGGAGTTTCCGATCCATGCAATTGATCTCGCTGTTGGTGCAGAAATTGAACTTTCAATAAGATATTTTGATGCACTAGGTAAACTTGTTATGATATTAGTTAATTTATTTGCACTCTGTTATTTTAGATCCTAATTGATATTCTCTAATGGTTTTGTATTTTCCCAGGAAATCCCTTTTATGAAGCATCTAATGTTGTTCTCCATTATGCTGAAACTAATTATCCTGATGTAGTCTCTGTTAACGATACTCATGATACCAATACAGTTCATCTCAAGGTCTGTTAATCTCTTGATTCAAAACTTAGGGTGACCAATTGAGCAATTTTTAAGTTCTTTTTACTTCTATTGCTATGCGTTTTATCAGATGGAGTGCATTTGCATAAGGGATCTAATTCAAATGCACAGCCATTTTTCCTCAAGCAATATAATTAAATCAAATGTTCTGCTTGAAGGCAACACGACATGGTAAAGCTCTTCTGCGAGTATCAATTGATAATCGTCCTCAGAAGTCAGATTATATGCTGGTAACTACTTCTTCGTTTCTGAATCACAAACTATATTTTGGTCAGATGATCATTTTACGACAAGCATCTGCGTGTGTGGATGAACTAGATTCAGTTGTTCATGAATGCTATAAAGCTTTCTTTAGCTCAACTTACTTGAGCTTTCTCCGAGGACTTAAGGCCTTGTTCTGACATGCATTTTATTCAAATTCATTACTTCTATTGCAATATGAAAAGCTTTCTACTATGACCAAAATCTGTTCATTCATGTTTTTCAATAGTTTCTCTCCTGTTTATAATAAGCCCTGTCCTTCATTTCTTCAGATTTCGGTTGGTGCTCATGTGCATCCCCAAAATCCAGTCCTTCACCAAGGGAGTTCTATTAACTTCAGTGTAGTTGGTGGGTTTATGGTGGAATATTAATTCTAAGAAGGAATTTATTATGTTTCCTCTAATACTCTATTTTTTGTCGATTCTGAGTCGTAGGCTCTGATGATCAAGCTTCAGGTCACTGGCATAGTGGCAATGAAAGTGTTATAATTTTACATGCTCAATCTGGACAGGCGGAAGCAGTTGGGGAAGGATCAACCGAGGGTACTAAATAATAGCTAATAACATCTTAACTGTATTAAATCTGCTGGTTTTTAGAAAATCAATGTAACATTCACTTATCATTTTGATCATTGAGATGCCATTCAACTGATTTGATGTTTGTTATTTCTGAGTAGTTTCTTTTGAAAGTTCCGGTGTCAGGCTGCAAACAACAGTCACAGTGCTACCTGGAAGTACTCTTGTTGTGGATGCTCCAAAGGAGATGCTGACAAATATTCCTTTTCCCTCACAAGGATATAGCTTTTCCGTGAAGTTCAGGTTTGTAGAATAGTTAATGCTTTTAAGTGTGTTATGCCAAATTGCAACCTGACTCTGTGGTTAATATATTGGAGGTTGGTGATTATTCTAAAATTTTAAGTGGTTAAGAACACAGCTAATGGCAAATCCAACTTATAAAAAAGAGCAGAAGCGTGCTATGTCATCTGTGTCTTCAGAATATTAGCATTACTACACTGCTCAAATGAATGTAAAATAATTTTGATTAGGAATAAGCTTTCTATGAGAAGCGTTTTTAAGTATTCTACTTTTCCTTAGGACACAATATAGGTATACCTGTAAACGTGATCTCCATATGTCCTTGCGGTTTACTGTCAATTCAGTTTGATACAAACTAACCCAGTGGATTTCTTGAGTCTATGGATGGTAGTTTCTGGACATCAGTATCTCGTACTTCTCATCAAAACAGCATTGGTAACCTTGACTTAAGCTAATATTTAATTTTCCTTTTCTGAATTTCAATTGTCGTTAATTTAAAAGAAACAATATATTACATTTTTTGGAGTTTGCAAACTATCATCTTTGGTATAAGAATGTTGTGTATGAGTCATGTGACTTGTTCTTTTATAGCAAAGATTAATGGTTATTTATCCATTTTTGTTTTGAGCAAAACAAGCAATGTTGAATAAGCAAAATTCTAAACTCTTAACATACACCAGTGATTCAAATGACAAGATCAACGCCCTTGGAAGCAGTAAAGGAGCCCCTTATGACTGTAGGGTAGAACCGCCTTTTGTTGGGTATCTCTCTCTCTCTCTCTCTCTCTCTGTCTCATGTCAAGTGTGAACGTTCATCTAAGCATATAACAATTGTATTATTTGTTATGGATTTGTTCACTGCAGCTATGCAAAGCCGTGGATGGATCTTGATACTGGCAACTCATTTTGCCTTTTCTTCCCTTACTCTCCCGAGCATTTGGTGCGCACTGTACCCAAGTCGAAGGACATGAAACCATATATTTATGTTTCCATCAATGCTTCAATAAAAGAACACAGCCATGTTTCCGGATCCGCATCTGCACTTTTTGTCGGGGGATTTTCCATAATGCAAATGGGAAAGGTAATTGATTGATGATTTAGGTTATTTATTCTTCAATGAGGAAACACTTAATTTGAATTCCTTGATCCTTCTCTACGTGTCATAAGATTATTGAACTATTAGTATTGGGTTCATATTTTGAATGAGTTGTCTTGTCACGTGTCCTTTTCGAACAAGTTGCCTGCATTAAACATGAATACGGATCATGGATGACTTTCTTCATGCTTTGTTTCAGAATGTAGTGCAGTTGAATCTGACTCCAGACTCTAACAAGACTATCATAACCATCTTGGGAAACACAGGTAAAATAACTTGGTCACTCACTCTCTTCCGTTCTTTTCATCTCCTCACCTCCTATAGCACCCTCTTCCCCCTTTCTTTGAAACTCTTTTTATATGGACTGGAGGAGTGGACGTGAGTTTCCTTACCCCCTCCCCTCCCTTAATTTTTGGTAGCTATGTTGCTCTAACTCTTCATTTTTCCTGAAGTACCGTGTCCGACACCATGCATATCTAGACATAAATATGAGGATATAAAAGGATTAAATACATGGGAAAACATGGAAAGAAATGGATGATTGCCAGTGAAACCCCTCTGCCCATTGATGGATGATTGCAAGTGTGAAGCATTCATGTCTGACATTTTTCAGTTTTGATACTAAACCTTCTAGAAGTCCTTTCCTATGTAGCTTTTAGAAAACGTACTAAAGTTTCCGTTTTCTTGAGTTTTTCAATTTAATCTTATACTGTCAGCCACTGTATAATAACCTCGCTGATGCATAAGCTTATGGTTTGTGCAATGCTATCTCCAGCTCCTGCTCCTGCATCCTACTTCCTGAATAAGTTCTTTTGCTTACATGCCTCTGATGCATTCCATAGTTCCATTGTCAGTCAAATATTAATATACTCTTTTGTTTGATCTTCATAGATGTTGAAATCCACTGGCGTAGCCAAGATTTGTTAACAGTCAATCCCATCCAAAAAGAAGGGTTTGGTGTTGGTCGGCGTGCCGAGTATGAGGTGAGATTGCGCATTAACAATTTGTTTTGCAACTTCGGGTTAGCCAAGTGGTAAGGGTGGGTTGGGGTTTGGATAAGGATCCTTGGTTCAAGCCACATATTGCTGCCTCTTGTACAAAGAAGCTAATAAACTCTTCTGTAATGGAAAGTAGTTAATGGTTCAAAAGCCAATAAGCTTTCCGGTAATTTGTCGATAAGTCTTGCAGTTTCATGAAGCTAATTTCAAATTTATGATATATGGAACGAACTATTTCGTGGTAACGTTGTTTCAAACTCCAATCTTTTCATTTCTTGATATCGCTCTTTGCAATTTCAGGTAAAAGCGTTAAGTGCCAGGCGATTCACGGATAAAATTATCATCACACTCCCATCAAGCGGTCAGCTTAGTCTTTGAATCCCGGATTTCATTATTAGAATGATGACAATGAATAGCTTCTCATCTATTGTTCTTTTTTTTTTTCAGGTCAAAGAGCAGAATTGGATGTTAACTATGAACCAGATGAAACAGCAGAATCTGAAGTTACTATTAATATTTCCTTTTGGGGAAAGGTTATTGGAAGTCTTGTCCTAACCTTAATCACATTGATCATCAGCTTCGTATGTTTCTTCAACAGACGTCTCAGATCCCAGCCATCATCCACTCTGCCACCCACTTCAAGCATATCCGCACCTGCCACGCCTGTCCGGAGCAGTCCACTTCTTATCAACGAACAATCTCCACGAACACCGCAGCCTTTCGTAGATTATGTGAGAAGAACTATTGATGAAACTCCATACTATCGGCGAGAAGGTAGGAGGAGGATTAATCCTCAGAACACATACTAAATCTCTTACCATTTGGCTTATCCGCTAGATCTTCTTGTTGTTGTATTGTTTGGAAGTTAGAATCTGGCAACTTTTGCCAAATTTTGTTGTATTATGTACGTAGATACGGCATATATGTGATTTGGTGTTTCATGACAATTCATGCATTCTCATCGTCTTCATGTTAGATTTTCTTATCATAATCGTGTTTGGAGTGTTTTATACTTTATATAAATTTTGATATGTTAATAGTTCATGTTTCATATATGTTTGGATAATTAATAGTTTATATCGTATAGATTTCAACATATTTTTACATTTGTGTCTGTGTTTTGTCATTTTTTAGTTTTTTTTTTTTTCACATTCGTATCATGTCAAAAATTATCGGGTTTTAGTTGAAGTTTTATCATCATTTATTGATTCATGTTAATTTCACTAGCTGTAAAAACCAATTACTCTTAGGTTTTTATTCTTTCTAGCAAATTGTTTTGGCTTCTTTTGGATGAGTAAACAAACCATCTTATCCAAAATAAAAACACATTTATTAGTAGGATTTTTGTTCAACTGCATATCTACGGCTTTCTTTTTTATTAAACTAATTTATAAATTAGATTAAATATATCTGATTAGATATACAACAATTTTTTAATTTCGTCGGTAAAAACTTAATAATATTAATGAAAACGAAGTATTTATTCAGTGTACTTTATGTTGTAAAAGAATCTTTAGTATCCAAGCCTTAAAAATATTTTTAAACATGTTTAGCCTTTTTGTTGGCCGAAAACATAGGTTACTCATTGAAAACATGAATGCGGGATCAAAGAAGCAAGTCTTCTTTAACTTGCTAATTAATTTCATGTATTAAAATTAGATGCATGGGTTGCGTTAGATCCGAATTTCTTCAAATCTCTTATCTAATTTGGTTTGTAAATCTATTTTATTGTTTAAAAATATTTTAATATTATTTTTAGAATTAAATTTAAAATAATTTTTTTATTATTTGAATAGTAATTTAAATTAAATTAAATTAATCTGAATCATTAAAATCATACCAAAATCAATCTGGTACAAATTGAACTTTCAAGTTTTTCTGGTTGTTCCACTCTTGAATATGATTAATTAAATATTTTGGGCTTATCATACATTTTAGGGGTTGGGCTATTTATGGGATTTTCTTAGCCTAAACGTGATAATTTTATATGATTATAAAAATATGATACGATTAAAATATTAAATATATAATAAAATATGAGTATGTATCTGAAAATTTATATAAAATAAATTAATAAATTATAAATATATTAAATATAATTATAATATAATAAAATACACGAATTATCAAATCAACCTTCAACCTTGATTATTGTTGGGTTATCTTTGGGCTGTACGTTAAGTCCCATGGTCTTGGGCTAGCCATCTCCAAATTTTTTGTTTTACTAGAATAATTTTTGCAGTCTATTAAAAATGAAAAAAAGTTATATGGCATTTTCCTTTTCCCTCCTCTCTGAAGCTCCGCTATTTCATTTCTGTTCTTCCAATGGAGACCCGAGACGATGATTCGATTCCTACTGGAGTTAGAAGCCCTGGGTAAGTTCATCTATCTCTCCCTTTTTTTGCTTCTCGAAAAACCGCGGGAAAGTGAAGTATAAATTTTTTTTTTCCATTTTATTGCAGCAAAATTTTCATAGGAGGGTTATCAAAAGAAACAACCAAAGGTCAGTATTTTTTTTTTCTTTTCATAAATATATCTTGCTGAAGTTTCTTAATTCTTTTTTTTTTTTGCTTGATTATTTATGCAGCACAATTTTTCAGACATTTTCGTAAATATGGCGAAATCAAGGATTCTGTAATAATGTTAGACCCGAGAACTGGTTTGCCTCGTGGGTTCGGATTTCTTACTTATGAAAATCCTTCCGTAATTGACAAGGTTATTGAGGAAGTCCACGTAATTGATGGAAAACAAGTAAAGCTTTAACTTTAATCTACATAATAATAGATTTAATTACTTTTTAGTTGTTGTTAATTGAGTTGCTGTCTTGGTTAACTTCCATTTTTTCGTTCAATTTTTGGGTTTTTGGTTGTCATTTTAGGTAGATATTAGGAGAACAATACCAAAGGGAGTTGTTGGGACTAAGGATTTCAAGACTACAAGGATTTTGGTTACCGGAATTCCTTCAAGTTTGTCTGAAGGTAATGTTGATTGTTTAAATCGGGAAAAAAAGAAGGAAAAAAAGGTTGTTTGTGTGAAGTTGTGTTAATTTGTTTGTTGTTTTGGGTAGATGAGTTTAAGGACTTGTTTAAACAATTTGGAGAGGTCAAGGAACACCGGATTGTGCGGGACAATAATGGCATCAATCATTTCCATGGTTTTGGATTCATTTCTTTCGACACGGCACAAGCGGTTGATGATGTCTTGGCCAAGGGGAACAAGGTTGAAGTGGCCGGAGGATCGCAGGTGAACAAAATTCAGGTTTCTTATTTTAGTTGAATAAATATTTGTTGATTTTGTACTTGCTAATTTTTTCGAATGGGTAGATTCTTTTGCATAAGGTGTCTTCTATGTGGGAACCTCCTCCTAAGGGATTCTTCAAGCTCAACTCTGATGGTTCTTCTGCCATGAATCCTGGAGAGGCTGGGGCCGGGGCTGGTGGTATAATAAGAAAAGATCGGGGGCAATGGATTGTGGGGTACTCCAGAAATTTGGGCCAAGCAACCAGTACTTACGCAGAACTTTGTGGGGTCAGAGATGGTTTGCGATTAGCTGTCAAGCAAAGACTCTTCGATATTATTATAGAAGTAGACTCGCAGGTTGTTTTGGATCTAATCTGTAAAGAAGAGTTTGATTCCCATACGCTAGGCCCTATTATTAAGGAGTGCAGGTTGTTACTCGAGCAGATTCCTAATTACCAGCTCCACCAAATCGAAAGAGAAAGCAATATGTGTGCAGATCATCTAGCAAGAATGGGAGCAACTATGACCAAAGACTTTGCTGTTTTCGATTCACCCCCAGATTGTATTAAACTGTTATTGTTTTCTGAATCCTTGGAACCGGAAGACAATGTGTTACACGGTTCAGAAAGTAGTGAGTTTAAACCTTTGAACCATATAAAGGATGACAAGTCTCTACCACGGACCGAACGTGGAGCAAGTCCTGGGTACATCTATTTCAGCTTGGTTGGTTTCTATCTTCCTGATAAACTTAGGAGAAAATGCAGGATAATTTTTAAATTTAATTATCACATTACTCGATGACTTGGAAGAAGATCAATGAATAATAAAAATAGAAGCACCCAACTTATGATTCAGCTTTTAAAAGGCTCTTGAGACTTTATCTGGTTAGCTAGAAAATATGACTACAAATTGAAAAGAGAATGAGAGGAAAACAAGATCTTTCTTAATTTCTCTTCTATCGTTCTATGCCTTTCGAGGAACTAATTATTTTTAAGCATTTTGACCTATCTTATATAGAAAGCTATATATAACATTCAAGTTTACATATACTTTGAATTAAAGATTAATATATTCCTTATTAATTATTGTCCTCCTTCAAAAAGGGATTTAAAATATTGTATAATTTTATTCGTCATGTCAAATTTGCAGCAAAATCTTCATAGGTGGTTTAGCAAGCGATATAACATCTGGTTAGTTCTTTAACTGTAATTTTTTTTTAATGTTTTTGATATTGACATGTAACGCTTTTATATTACTAACTTGGACTTGATAATCCTTTATGCAGCACAGTTTCTTGATCATTTTAGCAAATATGGTGAAATTGTTGATTCTGTGATAATGAAGAAGAAGGAAACAGGGCAACATCGTGGATTTGGTTTCGTGACTTATGCAGATCCTTCTGTGGTTGATAAAGTGATCAGGGAAACTCATATTATTAATGGGAAACAAGTAAGATTGTTTAGTCTCAAACTATGTTACTCCTTCGGACCTGGTTATGGGGCTCTAATCCTCCAAGTATAAGGAAAAACTCGGAAAAGAAAAAGTTGAACTTACCCATGTTGGACGTATACCTATATCGATACTCATGCCCGAATCCGAGTAACATAGTACTCAATGTTCAGTTGGTTATTCTGCTTTCCATTAATCATAATTTACTCTTTAGTTATTGACTTAACTTTCTGCATTTGGCATGAATTTTGTGTCTTCTAGATAGAGATTAAGAGAACAACACCGAAGGGAGCTCTAGGAACTAAGGATTTCAAGACCAAGAAGATTTTTGTGGGTGGAATTCCGTCAAGAGTGTCTGAAGGTGATCTTTGTCTGTGTGCATTCCTTTTTTTAGCATGATACCAAATTGATGTTCATTGGAATTTTGTAAAAAATTTGATTCGTCTTTTTTTAAAAGCACTATGTTTATCGCAAATACCCAGATGAGTTCAAGGACTTCTTTTCGCAGTTTGGAAAGGTCAATGAATACCAGGTCATCATGCAGGATCATACCACTGCTGGTTCTTGTGGTTTCGGATATGTTACTTTTGAGACTGAGCAAGCAGTCGATAACCTCCTGGCCCCGGGGAACAAGGTTGAGTTGGCTGGAGCTCAGGTGAATTGAATGAACATTAAGTTTATCGCATTTTTTATATTATTTGTCCTTGTTATCAACAGTTGACATCTCTCATCCTGTAATCGGCACTTCATTGACTTCTAATCTCTCATCCTGTAATCGGCACTTCATTGACTTCTAACAGTGAAGAGAACTTTATTAATCGAAGAAACTCTTGTTTGTGGAGCATCGACGGTTTCTTTCATTTTGTCTTGTAAATGATTATGAACCATGAGTCCATAAGGTCGTAATTGTAGACTTGCAGCACAAACCCCACATCATTAAAATTTAAGAATCAACTACTCTTGCTAGTCCAATTGTAGGAGTAATTGGAACATCTTAGAATGTGGATGCACTTTTCAGTTAACAAAATCTAAAATGATTGGCAGATAATGGAGGCCTGTCTTCTTTAACTGTTCTTCTAGGTTGAGATTAAGAGGATGCCAAGGCAGCAGATTCCTCTGCCAACACTGTCCGAGCTGCAAGGTGACTTTGGGAATGCCTATGATGGGTTTGAAGATCCTTATGATGGATATAATGTTGACAAAATCAGTGGCAGTGCGCCTCGCTGGGGTGGAACTACTGGTCATGCAGGCCATGATTGGATCGAATTTGGTGGCTATAGAGGACATCACGGTGCTATGGAGTTGTATCGGGAAGAACCCTTCCTCGAATACCCGGGTCATTGTGGAAGAGGTAATTTCAGTCTCCATGAAGAATATGGTGGTAGTCGAAGGGAGCCGTATTGGGGAGAACCACCCTCTCAATACTCGGGTAATCATGGGAGAGGTGAATTTGATCGGTTCAAGTTCCATGCCGGTCCTATGTTTCCATATAGGGGAGAGCCGTCCCATGAATACTCGGATCATCATGGAAGAGACGAATTTTATGTTGGTATGGAACCATACCGGGGAGAGCCCTCTGAGTACTTGAGGCATGTTGAATGTGGTCAATTTGGTGGCTATGGTGGTTCTATGGAGTTACACGGGGGGGAACCCTTTCATGAATACTCGAGACATTCTATATCAGGTTTTTATGGCGGCTATGATGTCCGACACGGCTACGGAAGCCCTAGCGAGATTTATGGAGAATACGGTGGTGGTGCGGATGGAATTGCTCGTTGTGGGGGCTATAGAGAAGGTGCCAGAGGCTCATTCGTCAGAAATAGAGGTGGTGTAAGGAGAGGTCGTTGGTACCATCCTTATGCTTGGTAGGAAATATGCTACTGGGAAAATGGGAAATGTAGCGAACGTATGCTTAGCTGTTTCCCTTGTTGTGCAATCGTGCATCACCTTTGCTCTTTTGGTTTTGGCTTTTGTTTACTATGTTATTGTTTTTTATTTTATTTTTGGGTAAATATTTTTATTTATTATCAGTTTGTTTGGCACAAAATGGTTTTTGAAACATGATTTTTAAAATATGAATTTATTTTTTTTTTTACAAAAATTGATTTTTTTGTTGTTTGGATAATTTTTGTGTAAAATATTTTTTATTATTTGAATTTTTTTTTTAAAAAAAATATGCATTGACATTTATTTTAAGGGATTGCTTTTTTTTTTTAAAAAAAAAAAAAGTTGCTTTAGGTTTTATTTTTAGGAATCATTCTCAATATGTAAGTGATTAATTTAAAATGATTTGGAAGAATCTCTTCTTTCTACTTTGCTTCTG
>JBBYHM010000027.1:2096350-2112462 GCA_038381775.1 Adansonia rubrostipa
AAGTGTCTAACCACTTGAATCAATCAATGTTGATAGAAATATTAAAGTTTGGTTGGTTTAAAATTTATTTTTCGTTAAATAAATTATTTTTTCACACGAAATAAATGAAAAAATAAAAGTAATAATTACTTTTTTAAAATCATTTTTTCAGCTAAAGAAAGTACAAAGTGAGGAAAAAGCCCCAAAGTAGGAGTTTTTCTTGTCATTTTAAAACGCAAGACTTTGGAGGAAATAAAACTTAACATTTTTATAATCAAAGTTATATTATTTTACTTAAATTGATAATAATTATATAAAAATGTTGTATATATATATATATATATATATATAACCCTTAAAAGTTGTCACAATAAATGGATTGCTTTCTTTTCTTACACAAGACAAGACAACCTTTCTTTGTTTAGTTTTTTAGCCAATAACAACCGTCGGTTCTTTCTATTTCAGGGTTTTTATTTTAGACTTCAAAAGGCTCAAGGTTGAAGCTTGCAAAGAATACACACATTTTTAGGGCTAAGGTTTTCTTTTCTTTCTTTCTCCCTCCCAAAGATCTTTGAATATTTTTCCCACTCTGCCGATGGACCCTCGAGGCGGTGAAGCAATTCATGACGGTGAAACCAACGATTTTAGATCCGAAGATTATAAGTCTCACCCTCACACGGGAGATGGAGCCAGTCCTGGGTAAATTTTTTTTCCTTTTTATTTTCTGTTTGTTTCTCTAGAAAATATGGGGAAAGTGAAGGAAAGTCTTGAAATTTTCGATTACCCATTACTTATTTACATGTGAAAACACGTAAATTGACTGAATGCTAGAAAGACTCCTGTTATCTATATATATATATATGTAGATATATTAGATTTACTGTTTCCTGTGAAAATGATAGAAAAGTTAAAGGAAAAGCTTGAACCTTTACATTATAGTTAATGACTTGAAGAAAAACGTAAATTAAGTGAAATAGAAATACCCATTTCTTTTTTTTTTAAATTTTTTTGTAGAAAGTTTAATTTCGTATGTCGTTTTAAAGTAAAGATGAAAATGAAAGAAGAGAAATTAGGGGTTTTATTTTTAATTTTTCTTGCTTTAAACTTACATTTTTGTAGGATTATTTTGATATGTTAAGGTATTTGCTCCTTTGAAAGGTCAGTTTTAGTATGATTGAATACTTTCGAAGTTATTTATGACTTATATTCAATATTTGGAAATTTGCAGCAAAATTTTTGTAGGAGGTTTAGCGAGAGAGACAAGTTCTGGTTAGTTCTTTAGCTTGTTAGAGAATTTTTTTTTCTTAACCTCGTTGAATCTTAAGCACGAATTGCGTGGCCTGTAGTCCGTACACATCTGGTTTGTTTATTTATTTTATGCAGCACAATTTCTTGAGCATTTTGGTAAATATGGTGAGATTACGGATTCTGTGATAATGAAGGACCGGAAAACGGGACAGCCTCGTGGGTTCGGGTTTATAACTTATGCAGACCCTTCTGTAGTCGATAAAGTCATTGAGGACACTCACATTATTAATGGAAAACAAGTAAGAATCAGCTTTCGTCTCAATGTTAAGTTGATTGTTCCGTTTCAATACTGTAGTCCTGCAGATGCTACTTTAGTTTTTGACTCTATGTACTGTTCTTTGGCTTGATTTTCGGCCTATTTTAGGTAGAGATTAAGAGAACAATACCGAAAGGAGCAGCAGGAAGTAAGGACTTCAAGACTAGGAAGATTTTCGTAGGCGGAATCCCTTCGGCTGTATCAGAAGGTGATACCTATCTTTTTTCTTCCTTTAATGTATATAGCATTGAAGTTTGAGGCCATTCGACCGGAACGGTCTTTGATTCATCATTGATATTTGTTTTAAGTGTTAATCTATCCGGTGCAAATGGGCAGATGAGTTCAAGGACTTCTTTTCACAATATGGAGAAGTCAAAGAATACCAAATCATGCGGGATCATGCCACCAATCGTTCTCGTGGTTTCGGATTTATCACTTTCGAAACCGAGCAGGCAGTTGATGATCTTTTAGAGAAGGGAAACAAGATCGACTTTGCTGGAGCTCAGGTATGGAGATTGCAGATTAAATTGATTAGATTGGTCTATATCTTCTTCTTACGGTGCTGTTGTCATGACCGACCCATCATTAAATTTTGAATAAACGAGACACATATTTTAATCTAGTAACTTTTTACCTTTTTATAATCATTGCATACAAAGTCCTTGCTGGGTACCTTTTCTCTATCTTACTCCGTCTCTTTGTTTTTCTTCAATTGCCTTTATCCGACCCATGTCTAAACATGGCTATGGGGATATGAGTTTCCAAGAATCTTCTAAATACATGAAAAAAAAATTGACCATACTTGTGTGGGACACATATCCATGTCTGACATCTACACTCGAGTTCGATTAGCTATAATCAAGTGAAAGCATTTCCATGAATGAGTACCATTTTGCTTGATGAGTCTTTACTTGTAGACCTTGAAAAACGCTTCTCTTTAAGTTTACATGCACTAAAATGAATCTCGTGATGTTTCTCTTTGCTTGTAGGTGGAGATAAAAAGGGCAGAGCCGAAGAAACCAAACCCACCCCCACCGCCATCCAAACGATATAATGATTCTAGGACCGCGTATGGTGGTGGATTTGGTGATGGTTATGGTTACGGTGGTAGATATGGGGGTGGTGGATTTGGTAGTGGTGCTTATAGATCAAGTGGTGCTTATGGGAGTCGAGCTGGTGGTTATGGGGCATATGGGGGAGGTGAATTCAGTGGTTATGGAGGTTATGGTGGTGGTGCTGGTGCTGGTATGGGGCCTTACAGAGGAGAGCCTTCCCTTGGATACTCTGGTCGTTATGGAGGAAATTTTAACAGAGGCTACGATGTGGGAAGTGGCTACGGAGGCCCTGGTGAGTTTTCTGGTGGATATGGTGCTGGACCTGCAGGTGGCAGCAGCTATGGTAGTAGCTATGATACTGGCCTTGGCGCTGGCTATGGAGGTGGTGCCACGGGTGGGAGTTCCTTCTATGGTAATCGAGGGGGATATAGCGGAACAGGTAGTGCTCGATATCATCCTTATGGAAGATAGACTGAAACTGGGGAAAAAAAAAGTCTCTCTTTTGAGGTTCACAAAATGTTGTCTCAGTTTGTACCATTGTAGCTCCTTGTCACGTTTTCATCATATTCTTAGTTTAGTTTCAGATTTGAGGTTTCAAAGGATTTGATCTGATCATCCACTTTACTCTTAAATTTTTAATTTAAAGCAAGCTGAACAGTGAGAGCTGCTAAGTGGTCTGATTTCTTTGTATTTCTCTCTTGATTGACATTAACATTATGCAAATGTTTGCAAGCTGTGCGATTGATTCTCGAATGATTACAGCAGGCATGATTAAAAAGGAACAATATTTTCTTTATTGAGCTTCTAATTTCTTTACTTTTTAAGCACGAAAAATAACATTAGTAACACGTGAAAATACGAATGTATCAAAATTAAGTTTAGCAGTTCAAATATTTGTATCATATTCTTTTATTTTATTATATGTAATCGTATATAAGATATTTTATATTTATATAAATTTTAATATGTAAATAATTTATATTATATAAATTTTTAAATATTTATATTTTGTATTATATTGTGTTTTAAATATTATTTTTGTGTTATAATTATGTGATTATGTTTAATGTTATTATATTTATATTAAAATCTAATGAGTTGAAAATGTGAAGGGCCCGTCATCACCTGTTCTAGAAGCAGAAAAGCTAAGAATAGATAAGCTCCTTTCTCTCTAATTCTAAATAAAATGCATATAACACTTTACCGATCTCATCTGTCATCTTCTCGATATTGCTGCTCTGTTTAATGGGGGGGATCGGTAAGGTATGTTATTCTGGTTTACATACGAGTGTTACGTAAATGTGTAATATGAATATATTTAATTTGTTAACTTTTTTTTATATTTTTTGAAGGCCATAACATTATACTCATATTTGAATATCAATTATCGGTACTAACTATATCAGCTCAAATTGCTAAAAATTTGTCTAAAAGTCGATCCGTATGAGTCCGATTCATTGAACCTTTAGTTTTTTTTTTTTTTTTAAATGAGGGACTTGATAACTTATTACCCGAATATTTTATTTCTTTTAAATATTTATATTATATATACATATATTTAAATATAATAATATAATTTTTTAAATATATAAAAAATTACGTATTCATAAAAAACATATACCCATAGCTATTATAGCATAGCTTGATAATACTTAACTAATGTACAAGCGAATCATGAAATTGGATTTTGAGCTAATAAAGGACATCCCCATACTAACAGGTCCCAAACTGTTACGATTTGAAATCCACCATTCAACAGCTTCATATCCTGCCTTTTAAGAAAAAAACATTAAAAAAAAAAAACAAAGGGCTACTGCCGTTATGTCTGAGGAGTATTTGAATCATGAGCCCAGCCACTGCCTCTCAAGTCCTTAAATATAGTTTCATGTTCCCATCGGCTTAAACCCCAATATCTTTATCCAAAACATTCTATGATTGTACTTGAAAGTTACATTCAAAATTAAATAAAAATATTTTTTTATTATTTAAATAATAATTTATATTAAATTAATTTAATTTAAATTTTAAAAATTTTTATTTAAATTTGATATAATATAAATCAGATTACGACTTTTCTATATTGAGCGTCTTTTTACCTTAAGAATAATATTAATATCGACGATGAAATTATGTGTAAATAAATCAAAATCAAATGAATCATTGCAATTATGACATTTCTTAAATAATGTTGCTAGAAAACGTGATGTCTTTTTTCTTGTGACAAAACTATTAAGTAATAATAATTTCTGTTCCCAAATATTTCAATCCGTGCTTATCGTAGACCTGGTTACAGGAGATAATAGCTATCATGGAAGTAGGGGAGAGAATGATTGCATACATTGCACACTGAAAATGATTGTTGTAACATGTTCTTGACTTCTTGTTTTATTGGATGACAAAAAGGTCCCACGTATTTGGACATTGTCTGGATAGACCACCCAATAATTACACGTGTCAAAATCAGATAGCGTGATTGAGACGGTTGGTGTGATCAAACATTCCCTTCCCTTCAACCCACCCTAGGGACCGTCTCATTTTAGATAAATTCCATCGTCACCGTCGGATCACCATAAAATTCTGTAATAGGACCCAATTAAAGTTGTATCATTAAAAAAAAAATTTGTGAATCTATTTTGAGTATAGATATAAATATATATTTGATTTGAATATATTTAATTTTTTCATTATTTAAAATTTTTTTTAAATATTTATATCTAGATTTAAGATACATACGTAAAATATAAATATTTTTAAAAAATAAAAAATTAAAAGCAAAATAGCTTTGGGTTACTTTTTAAGATTATTTTTTATTGTAATATTTTCTTTTAATACAGTGAAAATGATTAATAAAATCATCATTTACTATTAGATTTGATAATTTAAAATATAACATGATATAATCATATGATATAATTATGATACTAAAAAAATTAAAACATAATCACGATAAAAAAGCATGAAAATATGAAAATTTATATAATAAAAATTATTAATTTATTAAAATTTATATCAATATATAATATCTTAAAAATTATTATAACACATAAAATTATATAAAAACAACACCAATAAATAATATTTAGCCTAATTACTATACTTAATTCATTTATTATAAGTAATATATTAATTAATTTTAAAATATACTCGTTAATAAAATTAATAAATAAATGGCAGTAGGGAGAATTAGGGCTACCCAAATACTTTATGCTTAACGTTCACCATTCAAGTTCCCAAAAATACACTAAGGAAGGGTCCCACACATGCCCTTACAAGGTCTCGTGGGATCCTCCAGCGTGGCAGGGTGACCCCATGTGTCTTAACCTAAGGTGCTCGTATCAAAGATTAGACATTGATTTCCCCTTTTTTTTTGGGGGGGGGGGGAGAGTAATGTTAAAGAGATTAGGGTCAATTGTAAAAAGACTATTTTACCCCCGCGATTGAGGGCATTAATTACTGCTAAATTGATGGTAGGGTGCCCCTTGAAAAAAAAAGTACGTTGGCATTAGGCTCACCCTCTGGTGCACGGTAATATCGTGAAACAGCCGTCCATGTGCCGGCATGTGAAAAAGAGCTTTCCTCGTTTCCGTCAAAAATAAAATAATAAATTAAATTAAATTAAATTAAGTTAACCCCACACTAATAACAACCATGTGATTACTATTAATTTTTTTACCTTCCAAAATTTAATAAATATAAACTTGAAAATAAATTAAAATAAAAATAGTTACACAGTCAATCTAGTTGTAAAATTTGATAGAAGAAAATATATATTAAAATATTTATAAGTCCATGAATTATTTTATTTTTTTAATTTTATATTTTTATTATATTTAAATAAATCTTCATATTCATATAAATTTTTATTTCAAACCAAATATTAATTTATATTAATATCTTATTTATGCATAAATTAAAATTAAAAATTTTATTTTTTATATAAATCGAATGTAATTTAAAAATTAAAAATTTATTTAAATGTGATAAAAGTATAAAGTTTCGTCTAAATTAAAATGATACAGTTCATAATTTTTTATTTTAATTAAAATTGTAATATGCATTTGCAATAATATATATATATATATTTATTAGAGAATCTTATAATTGACTTAGATTGATTGAAATTGAATTATTCTATACCTTGTAATTATGCTAAAATTTTATCTTCTATCTTTAAAATTAATTAATCACGTTAACATTAACCATTTTTGCTAATTTTTTAAGTTGTTTTTGATATATAGTAATTTTATTTTATTTTTATACATTTGAAAAACATATTAAAAAAAAAGGGAAATATCCGACCTAAATCTCAAATTTTTTAAAGATAATAGCAACTTTTTATTCCATTATCATTATATTTAGCATTTTTATCCCAAGTTTAAGTCTTATCATATATGTAGGCTTCATCCAATTATATATCCAACTTGTTACTCGTTAATTTGATTTACTTAGTTTTAATATATTTTAAAAGATATATAATTATAATTATATTTTTACTCGTATATATATAATTTATTAAAAAAATAAAAGATTTTGTTTTAATCTATTCAAGGCGATTTATTCGATTCGTATTAGATTGAGTTTGGATATGATATTTAGTAATTTGAGTTAATTTTAATCTAATTTAATATTAATAAAATAATAAAAATTATTTTTTATTTAAATTTAATTATAAAAAAATATAAATATTTTTATATTTTTATAAAACAAAACTAATTTATCAATGAGATCTAAATTAAAAAATTGTTTAAATAATAACCTCACCCTAATTTAATCACGGAGATTGCCGGATTGCATTGGAAATAGTAATTATAAATGGTTAAATAGCAAAAGTTGGGAGTGGCAGGGAGGTTATCAAAAAGTTAGGGTGGCCCAAAATTTAATCGATATGTTTCTAATTAACAAGAATTTTCTAAGGAAAAAATAAGAACAAGAAAGTGAGGAACCCAACAAAGGAAGTAGCTTTGTTTATAATTTTATTATTATTATTTTGTTTGAGACTTGAGTTGAGAGGCAACAACACAAAGATAAAGACTGGCTTTAAGCTTTGCTTGTTAACTCAGCTTTATATATATATTTTTCTTTAAACTTCTTTCATTAAACGACTAAAACATAACATAGCATAAAACTTTTCAATTTTAATTCATAAATTGAAAAATTAAAAGAAAAACAAAGGTTTTTAATCATTGTTTTTTTTTTTTTTTTTCTTGTTTTGGATCGGATCTGGATTAAGCTTCTTAGGAGAAGATAAACACAATAACAAGGCAACCCCCACCACCCCCCCACCCCGGAAGGAAAGCTGTTTCACTTTTCTCTTCAAAGAACAGTTTTTTTTTTTTTTTATTCATTTCTGGGTTTTTCATTTGATGAAATATTTCACCTTGTCCTGCATTGTTTTCTCAGTTATATGATCAGGTAACTTGGTTTTTACCTCTTTTAATTTTTTTTCTTTGATGGGTTCTTTTCTTTTGCTTTATTGATCAATTTTGTATGTATAATTTTTTTTTTAAAGCTTGTTCTTCTTTTTTCATGCATTTTCTTAGTGATTTGAGACGTTTAAGTTGGAAGATTCAATAATTAATGGATTTAACGTAGAGGTTATCCGCTAGAGTGCAAAGTTTTAGTTTGCTAAATTTGGATTTTGGCTTTGATATTGGTAGGTGTTGTTGAATTTTTTGCCAATGGAATCATTTGTTATTTCTTCATCAAAGAATCAAAATCCAGGTTCTCATAACCCACCTTCAACATCTGGGACGCCTAGGCCATCTCGGCCTCCATCTCCCAAACAATCAAGAAATGATCAAGGTCCATTTTCAACACCCCATGTAGCTAATCTTAATCATGGGGTCAAGATTGTTCGACATCCAAATGGTTCTATAAGCTATCAAAAGCATTCATCATCATGCAAAACAGCCTATGACAACATGCAGCATGAACATGAACATGAAGAATTGCCTAAAATGGCAAAACAATATTATGATTCGAGTAAGGGGAAATCTGAAGCAGTGGGAAAGAAGAACGAGGTTGTTAATGTTATTGCTAACCAGATGAACATTTTGACACTGGAAAGCAAATCTTCTTTCAAGCATCCCATTGATCATGATCATAAGAGTTGTAATAATTCAAGTGGTTCACTGGAATCTGGAAAAATTGAACCAGGTCCATGTAAAGGAGGCTTTTGTCCAAGTCCATCAAATAGTATGTCCACTGGCACACTTTTTGCTGAAGCCAAACCAAGTTTCACCAATACAGAAGTTAGTGAAAGTGCAAGCAGTGTTGATAAATCCGGTGAAAGTGGTGAAGTGAGTAGGAAGACAAGCATCTATAGAGGGAGCACTGGCAGTGATTTTAGTGTCGAAAGCAGCTCAAGTTGTTTTAGCAGTGCCATTTACAAGCCCCACAAAGCAAATGATATAAGATGGGAAGCAATTCAAGCGGTCAGATCTCGGAAGGGAGACCTGGGCTTTAAGCACTTCAGGGTGCTTAAGAGATTGGGATGTGGGGATATTGGCAGTGTTTATCTATCAGAATTGACTGGCACTAAGACTTATTTTGCCATGAAAGTTATGGATAAAGCTCTTTTGGCAAGTCGTAAAAAGCTTCTCAGAGCCCAGACTGAGAGAGAGATTCTCCAATCTTTGGATCATCCATTTCTACCTACCTTGTATACACACTTTGAGACTGAGAAGCTATCTTGCTTGGTCATGGAGTTCTGCCCTGGTGGAGACTTGCATGCTCTCAGGCAAAGACAACCTGGAAAGCACTTCTCAGAACAAGCTGCCAGGTTAGCTATTGGACTTCTCCTTATTCATCACTCTTTATACCCAAGTCTGCATTATTGCATTTCAAGTTTAACTGCTACATACCAATGTTTCTCTAATTTTTCATTTTTCTTAAAGTAATAGCAATATGAGTATACGATCCTTCAAATACATAAAAAAAATTTAAAACATACTTTGCGTGGACGCATGTATGTATGTAACACTTACATCTGAGTCCAAGTAACATAGGCTGCATGTATTTAAGGTTTCTTATGGAAACCCGTGGATCCATTTCCTTTTAACTTCCACTAGGGTAAATTGCCCCATCAGATGTAGAATATAACACTACAAGGAAACTCATGGTACAATTTTTGTAGTTATTAGGGTTCTCTACAAAAAACCATAATAGGAATAAGGAACTTCCTTTGTTATATGAAAATTAGAATAATTTGTTATCTTGTTGCTCATATCCAAATCCATGACATTATCATATCTAGTTGGGTACCATGGAATCCTGAGATATCATCCTGTATCAGAACAACCCTTTCGACAGTTCTTCAAGTTTTTATGTAGCATGACATTTATATTTGATCATCTAACCTTTATATCCCTCCTTTACTTTTTAAATTTTAAATATAGTTGAACTCTTGTCAACAATGCCTACTCCGGGTTTATTTGTGGATCTCCGATCGTTATCTTGTTAATTCAGGTTTCTTCAGGATATCAGATATTTAAGGAAGTATTATTCATGTTCTTATCCCTCTCCTATTGTGTTTTCAGGCTGCAGTTTGAAATAAGTTGTGTTCTTCAGCATATCAGATAATAACGTGGTCTGATATGGATTGATTGAAGCAAAATGATTAAAGCCAAGTAATTAGTACTAACTATTGTCATCTGCATTGTTCTTTTCGGTTGCTCTGCAGATTTTACGTGGCAGAAGTTCTCCTTGCTTTAGAGTATCTGCACATGCTCGGGATCATTTACAGAGACCTTAAACCAGAGAACGTTTTGGTGAGAGAAGATGGACACATAATGCTCTCGGATTTCGACCTCTCTCTTAGATGTGCCGTCTCTCCTACTCTGGTTAAAACTTCGAACTTGGCCCTGGAATCAAAAAATTCGGCATACTGTGCTCAGCCTGCATGCATTGAGCCAACCTGTGTAATGCAGCCCGATTGTATCCAACCTGCATGTTTCGGACCGCGTTTTTTTTCAAGCAAGCCCAAGAAAGAAAAGAAGAGCAAAATAAAGAATGAAACAAATCATCAAGTTAGTCCTCTTCCCGAGCTCATTGCAGAACCTACTAATGCTCGATCAATGTCCTTCGTGGGCACTCATGAGTACTTGGCACCTGAGATCATTAAAGGGGAAGGGCACGGAAGTGCTGTAGATTGGTGGACATTTGGGATCTTTCTATACGAACTTTTGTTCGGTAAAACCCCATTCAAGGGGGCTGGGAACCGGGCAACTCTCTTTAATGTGGTTGGCCAGCCATTGAGATTTCCAGAGTACCCTAGTGCGAGCTTTGCTGCTAGGGACTTGATCAGAGGTTTACTTGTAAAGGAACCACAAAATCGCCTTGCTTGTAGGCGTGGGGCTACTGAAATTAAACAGCATCCGTTCTTTCATAGCATAAATTGGGCACTCATACGTTGTGCAAATCCACCCGAAGTGCCAAAGCAAGCCATGATGGACTTTTCTGCCAGAAGCGAGATGGCAAAAGTACCTACAAACGACAAGGTTCCGGGTGTAGATGTGAAGCCCTCTGGTAACTATTTAGAGATAGATTTCTTTTGATTCTTGTTATCATTGTCCTTTCTTTGAAACAATGTTCCAACTACCTCCATGGAATTGTAACCTCACTTTGAACTCGAAGCACGATAAACAGCACCGTGAAATGCAATGAATAGAAATTGAGGAATGAAGTTTCTGCTCTTATTTTTTCTGTTTGAAAAGATTTCTTGCATACTTGGCGGTTTACTTCTAAGAATTTTATGTTTTATCAACATCGATATGTAACACGCGCGCGTGCATGGTCGAAATATGTTTCGTCATATTTTGAATATGCTTGAAGATGGATCTGTTTTGTTCTTCACAAAATCACCATGAACAGTCATAATCATGTTCTTATGCAAAGTTTGGTTAATGGTAAGAAATGATGGTGTAATGAAATTCATTCAAATTCTTTCTTTGTCTGGGTTTGGTTCAAAGTTGGTGAAGCTTTTTTCTCTTCAGCAAGAGCAAATAGAAATAGTTTGAAACAAAAGAATGGGTTTGAAGATTCTGCATTTGCAGCCCAAACTGTAATGCCCGACTTGTTCAAGATTCGAGTAGTTCACACGGCTTTGTCCGAGTTTGAATATTATTTTTTGTGATTCAACTCGGAACATTATTTTTTATTAAAAAAATAATTTTTATTTAAATTTAATTATATAAAAATATAAATATTAATATAAAAATAAATTTTTAATATTTGTATATATTTTAAACAGCTATTTGAGTGAGTCATATTTAAATTTAGACTTTGAATTTCGTTGTTTTGGCCTGCTTGACTCAATCCATGCGCTGAGACTAGCCCTAACATAGACGAATTGTTTCTTCATAAATCATAAAAGCATGCGAATGAAGATGAAGGCCAGGCTAACAGTACCATTTGATTTATTTTATTAAAAATAAAAAAAAATTTATTCTCTTGAAATTCAAACCTTCTGATTTCTTCAAAATAGATGGCAAAATTTTAATATATATATATATATATATATTAATTTATTATTAAATTTCATTAGCTTTAAGTATTCTAACTTCGCTAGGAAGCCTCTAATTCTCCATGAGTCAACTACCAATTCAGCAAGTAAAAGCTATATATATATATATATATATATATATATATATAAATTAAATAATTGATGAAAACTATATATATTATATAATATGTTTAAATGATTGCATTTGAATACTAGTTGAAAAGCTACAAAAAACGTAAAGAAAAGACTTTAACAAAAACCCAATCTTATGAATTAGTTTTTTTTTAAACATGCAATACAATCATATATAATTTATTTATTTATTTATTTATAATTATAAAATATTTATTTAGGAAATTAAAGCACTAATAAAATAACGTTGCATCTATCATTAACACTATTAATGATACTCAAATCAGTATATTTATTTTGTCATTGATACATTAAATTAACAAATTATAATATTTTATATGTAAAAAATTTTTTAATAAAATATAAATAAAAAAATTCATTGTAAAGGAAAATTTTCATTTAGTTTTTTTTTAATTATTCAATGGGTATAAATTTGCTTTACATATATATATATATATATATGTAATTTCAATTTTAATTAATAAAAAAAAAAGGGAAAGAAAAAAACAGTTTTACGGAACGTTCCGTAGCCGCAACACAGCAAATCTACTATCCTTCAATCTCCATCCGCGCGTATGCGCCACGCTCCATTTCCTTTTTCTTTTTTTCTTTCAAACCTGCCCTTACGCGCATTGCGCACCCCTGCCGCTTCTCTTGACTCTTCAGCTTCTCCATATATTTGACTCGAGCTCGCCTTAACGATCCTCCAAAACCTTTGGCTTTTGTTTCTTCTTCGTCTTCTTCGATGGCAGATGCTAACAACCTCTGGACTGTTTCCGCTGAAGATGAGGCGAAGTACGGGTTCACGCGCGAAGAGATGTACTCAAGTAACCTTGCTGGCACCGTCAATCCTTACCACCGCCACTTGTTCCTTCGCCATAAGTCGTATACTGACTGGGCTTCCCGTGTCGAAGAGGATCTCCTCCCTAATCTCCTCTCTTCCGCTCTTAAGTCTCGCAAAAACGACATCCCCGTCAAGGTTCTTTCTTGTTGTTTCGATCACTTGTCCATTGCTTTTAAGGTTTAAAATTTCAATTAATCGCAGTTGTTTTTTTTTTTTTTTCATTGTAGACACTGTTGACGGTTATTGAAGGAAAGGAATCTGACGGAGATGTGTTGATTTTCCCTGAAATGATCAAATACAAGTAAGCGTTCTTTTTTTTTTCTTTTTGAATTAATTTTCTCCTAATTGTTGTCGACTTTCCTATTACATGATTGGATGCGGTAAAAATGATAATAAAAAAATTGGATTAGACATTTACTTTTTGTAATTTGTCGATTAGGAATCTGATTTTTTTTCCCTATGTTGAGTAAGAATCTGCTATTTTTTCTAGAATTACTTTTTAAAAACCTTTTAAAAGTGTTCATCTAACTGTAAATCAGGAAATTAACCTTTCTTGAACTATGATTAATACTTGATTTAATGGATGTGTCAAAAACTCAGAGCTGATTGTGGAGTTAAATCATTAATGTAATCATCTTCTGTAGTTGTAGGCCAGCCTATCATGATGATTAGCATGTATTTAGTTTATTGACTATTTTCTTATGTATATTTGTTGAGTTGAGATTGATTTTTTATCCTCTTGTTTGAAAAATAATGAGAGAAAGGGATTTTTATGCTGATGCGCTTTATTGTACTGATGGAAGGGGTTTGACTGACTCCGATGTGGATGGCTTTGTTGAGGACGTGATCGTTAATGGCAAGCCATGGGCTTCTGGAGTGCAGGAGACATTGACCGGTTCGTATATCTTCGTTTGTGCTCATGGTAATCGTGACAAGAGATGTGGTGTTTGTGGACCAGCTCTAATTCAAAAGCTGAACGAGGAGATCGAGTCACGAGGACTGAAGGAGCAGGTGTTTGTAAATGCTTGCTCTCACATTGGAGGGCACAAGTATGCTGGGAACTTGATTATCTTCAGCCCGGATTCAGAGGGAAAGATTGTGGGCAACTGGTAATATCGACACCACTCTTTCATTATGCTTCCATGCATTGGATTGATTTCGATATTTTTGGTTTTTTTGCAGGTACGGCTATGTTACTCCTGATGATGTACCTGAAATGCTGGATCAGCAAATTGCAAAGGGAGAAATAATAAAACGACTTTGGAGGTTTGTTTTTTTTATTTATGCTGAAATTAAGTTTGTCAAATGTGTCGTATTCCCTTTTGTTCCATTTCCGATTACATTCATTCATTGGATATGGACTTACTACCTCAATCTTTTGTGGTAGAAGAAGTTTTGACCATCAACGTTGTCACTACATGCTTAGGAATAATTTTTGAAGTTATTCATTGGAAGAGTTTTTGGATTATTGTTAGTGCGTGCTGTTGCATGTCTTTCTTAGCATTGATTATTTAACTTGCTCACAAGCTATGTTATTTGGACTCAGATGTGAGTGTCGGATATGAGTATGTATCCAAAACGGGTATGTTCAATTTTTTATAAGTTCCATGTATTTGGAGGATCATATCCTCGTACTCATGTCCAAATATGCATTTGATACGGGTTTCGGAGTCGGACTGTAGGAAAACTGAAGAGTCCTAGCAACATAGCTCAGAAGGCTGCCAACAGTGTTTTTTACATGTAACTAATTGGCTCTTAGCTTTATTTGCACTAAAACAGTTTCGGAAATCTGATCTAGATGGCAGTGCTTGACTTCTTTACCCTATAATGCTCTAATGGAATGTTTCTTTTCTGACGTTATGTTACTTTTGATATAATTTTTGTAAAATAGTTCAGACTACTACTATTTACTTTACCGTGTGCTTTGCCGGTGGGAAGCCCCATGTCATTGTGTGACTCATCACATATGCCATATGAAGCTTTCTTCTTACTTTTTTTCCTTTATAGTTGGTTCACTTATTCTTTTCAGTTGTATGTAAGATGAAAAAGCATGTAATCCATACATCTACAGGGGTCAAATGGGGGCTTCTACTGAAGGAGATGATAAAACAGATGAAAAGAAGCTTCCAAATGGGACTGAAGTGAAGAAAAATGAGAAGCATGAAGAAACTACTGCTCAGAAGTCCAATGAAAATGCTGGTGGTTGTTGTCAGGGTGCTAATGGGTTTACCTGTTGCATGACTGCTGGCTCGGAAACAAGTGAAAGGAAGAAAAGTGAAGAAACGATAAAGGTGTGTGGAAAGACCGGGATGGGCAGATTGACAAGCTGGGTAGAATCATGGGAGCAACGTGACATTCTTACAGCAGCAGCCGTGGTTGGAGCTGTCGCAACTGTTGCCGTGGCTTATAGCTATTATAGAAGGTCAGGCTGAAGTAATCCTCCTTATCCAACGTTTTGCTGTTTGCTGTGGGTTGTTGTATACCCCTGTTTTTTGTTCTCTGACGCAATAGTCAATAAAATAATCCTCCAAACTACGAACTTCTTTAGGAGATTAATACAAATAGTCACTTTTTACAATATGGGGATTTAAAATACCAAATTTTAGCAGGTGTAAGGATGAAATATTACCCCCACTGATTTCTTTCGGTTGATATCTGCTCAAATTAAGACGTTGTTTCACTATATGTTGGACTTTTGAATGCGTCATCTTGATGCCAAAATTATTAGTAGAAAATTTGTTTGCTCAATTTGGTTTGAAACAATAATATCTAGTCCTGGTTTGTTTGGTGTAGTTTTCTTTCAATGATTTGCAGAAGGGTTCGCTTCAACATTTGTTTATCATTATACAGCAAGTGCTGGGCTATAAGAAGGCCCTGTTTTTTCTCTTAACAGACGTATATGCATCGAAGTAAAAAATCATATATCTGACATTATTCAATTCAATTTTTTGCGGATTTCTTTGGGTTGATAGCTGCTCGAATTAAGATGTTGTTTCACTACATGTAAGACTTTTGAATGCATCATCCTGATGCCGA
>JBBYHM010000027.1:2122346-2133779 GCA_038381775.1 Adansonia rubrostipa
TTATATTATTTTTATATATTATAATAGTATTTAAATATTTATATTTTAATAAATTATCCTATTTATCATTAATAAAAAATTTAGGTTATATAAAAACAGTTAATAAAGTGATATCAACGTATATATTTAAAAAATATATAAAAATTAATTTAAAAGAAAAGACATAACATTCTCTTAATTTAGTTTATGAAATTAAAAATAAATTTTATTAATAATTTATGATAAATTAATTTTACTATTTTTATATTTATATAATATTTATATTTTTTATATTATATTATATAATTTATTTTATTTAATTATATTATATATATTTGTGTAATATAATTATATTTTGGTGTTTCAAATTACCGGATCTAAGGACATGACACGAGTTTAGTATAGCTTGTGATCGGTGGTCACGTGTGCGAAACACTGAGAACTGCCAAACTGCGCAACTACATACACGTGATGCCCATTCGACACAAAGATTCAAAAAAAAAAAAAGAAGGTATAATAATACTTTTTAAGAAAGCAATCATCCCAAAAAGTCTCCTTTTTCATTTCCATGGATTATTATCAATATTTTATCCCATATTTTAGAACCAAAAAGGATACCCAGATCCTCCATTGATGCTCTGCAACTCTGCAAGTTTCGCCGACTTCAATCAAAGGTATAGGAATTTCTCTTGTGACCCAGTTTCAAAATTTGTTTTACTTTTACGCTTTAGATCTTCAAAGCCAGCTTTTTTTTTTTTTTTTCTCTTTAGTATTAAGCAATTAACAGCCGCCAAGATTAATGGGTCTCTTTCAGAATTCATGGCTTGTTTTTAGATGAAACGGCGGTGGTTTTTGGAGTTTTGTTGACTACAGGCCTCCGTCTTACTTTTCTTTTCTTTGGAGTAAATTTAGATTTTGTCTTTGGTGGCTAATAAATACTCTTATATTGCGTGTTTGTTGATTCTTTAAGCCATTTGGATTGAGTCTTGGAAACAATGACAATTTTAGTCTAATATAAATTCCAAGGAAGTAATTAATGGGAAATATACTTAGCTGGGAAGGCTTTTCTTTGGCTGTTTTAAGATCAGTGAAGGAGAAGCTTACGTTTGTGAATTGGTCTCGTGAGTTTTTTGGTAAAGAAGGAAACTTTGAAGCTTCTTGGAAACTCTAAATAGTGGATATCCTTTCAAGTTTTAGTTTTCTTGCTTCCTTGTATATATATATTTTGAATGCTTGCTTTGGTGGGTTTTTGATTTTTTTTTATTGATTTTTCTCATATCTATTCAAGACTTAGATAAAAATTATCTGCTTGTTTTGGATTTGGTTTTGATTGGTTTAGATAGATACCGTGTGCTGTATCGTATTGTGAAAAGCAGAAGGGAGTTTTGGGAAAGATTTTAGGAAGTTTATGGGAGATTTCATTCCTTGATTGTCTTCCTTCTGTTGTTGTTGTTTTCTGCATTTATATCAGGGGTTTTTGTTTCTGGTATTCTTGTATTTGGCTTGTAATTGTTGATTTTGATTGGTTTGCGAAGGCAAGAAGCATTTTTTTTTTTTTCGTTTTAGGGTAATTGGGAATTTCTATAGAAATTTGAGTTGATGGGGGGTAGTAGTTCAAAGGAGGGGAGTTGGAGGCAGCATTCATCATCTCGTTCGACTTCATCTTCATGGGATTCTCATTACCAGTATCCTCAGTCATCATATAGTCAAGAAAGTCAGAGTTACGTGCCAGAGCATAGCTATGTCACCCCACAGTATTATCCACCTTCACAACAAGAACCGCAGTATTATCCACCTTCACAGGACCATGGCCGTGATAAAAGGACACTAGACCGGAGGTTTTCGAGAATTGCAGACAATTACAGCTCCTTAGATCAGGTTAATATCTGCATTGCTTTCTTTTATTAGAAGTTTTTATATATTTATGCTTTCTCCTTTCCCCCAGCTAAAATTTGGTAATCGTTGATTAATATCTACAATTACAGGTGACGGAGGCCCTTGCTAATGCTGGTCTTGAATCTTCCAATCTCATTGTTGGTATTGATTTCACAAAGAGCAACGAGTGGACAGGTTAAGATCTACTATCTTAATTGCCTGTAGTGTATTTTGTTAGCTATACTCGAATCTGCTGAATCTAGCTTGTTTTATAGGGAAAAGATCATTCAATAGAAAAAGTTTGCACCACATTGGGGATGGTTTAAATCCTTATGAACAAGCAATATCGATCATTGGGAAAACCTTGGCTGCCTTTGATGAGGATAATTTAATTCCTTGCTTTGGATTCGGTGATGGTATGTATTTAATTTTTTTTGCCCAATGAGGATGCCTATTTATTTAAAAGCAGATGCTAAGAATTAGTTGTATTTATTGGCAGCATCAACACATGATCAAGACGTCTTCAGTTTCTACCCGGATGAGAGATTTTGTAATGGATTTGAGGAAGTCTTAAGCCGCTATAGAGAAATTGTGCCTCATCTACGGCTTGCTGGTTTCCATTACCTCCTGATTTTCATCCTTATTCTATGTTACCTCTTGAAGCATATCCAATCGAATAATTATTACGACTATTTGGCAGGACCTACATCATTCGCTCCTATCATTGAAATGGCTATGACCATTGTCGAGGAGAGTGGTGGCCAGTACCATGTTTTAGTGATAATCGCTGATGGGCAGGTATTTTTCTCTCTCTGTATGGGTTTACTTAGTTTCGAGATAATCTTGAAATAAAAAATGGGCAGAAGCAGAAAGGAAACTTTTGTCAGGTTTGGCATGGGAATAAAAAGAATAAACAAATGCGGACATCATGGTTTACTGTACAACTTATATTTTTCTTGCAATTCATTATTACTATTTTTATTAATTTTTTGATAACGGTGCGGTATGATTTACTGTAGTTCGATATAGGTTTAATATAACTGATAGTGATGGTCATTTCAGGTAACTAGAAGCGTTGATACTGAGCATGGCCAGCTAAGTCCGCAAGAGCAGAAGACTGTTGATGCCATAGTGCAAGCAAGGTGAACATGATGTAACCTCTTTCATCCATTTTTTTTCTGTGGAACCAATTTTTTTCTTACTTGCTTCTTATATTTCAGCAAGCTTCCTCTGTCGATTATATTGGTTGGTGTTGGAGATGGACCTTGGGACATGATGAAGGAGTTTGACGATAACATTCCTGCTCGAGCATTTGATAATTTTCAGGTAAGTTCTCAGTGCATACAAGATGTTTTGTGTTAGATATCATCTGTCTTTTGTTCCAACGGTATTATTATCATGCCTCAATTATTAAGGTTTCTCTCCTTGTGTTTTTCTTTCTCTAGTTCGTGAATTTCACAGAGATTATGTCAAAGAATACCGCCTCATCCCGGAAGGAGACAGAATTTGCTCTAGCTGCTTTAATGGAGATTCCTTCACAGTACAAAGCAACCATTGAGCTTAATATTCTGGGGTAATAATTCGTTTCGTGTTGGTTATTTTGAAGGTTTTTGTATTACCCTTTTGTAACTCAAGTCTTGAAGGTGATTTTCAATTTATTTATTGTCCAGTACTCGAAAGGGAAACATTCCCGAGAGAGTTCCCCTACCTCCTCCTACATACAGTGCTGCATCTTTCAACAGCTCAAAACCTTCCCATTCTGCAAGTTTCCAATACGGTTCAGAATCTTTCGGCAGCTCAAAACCTTCTCATCCTACTGGTTTCCAACCAAGTGTCCCTCCTTATCCCGAAGATAGAAGTCCTGTCAGCTCAGCTCCCCCAGCTCCAAGTTCTACCTATGATAGCCAGGTAAGAAAATTTGAATGTAGTTGCTCAGTTAGATATATCTTCTATTAATAACAAGCTGCCTTTGCATTCGACTTTCGATCTGAAAACAATACTAAGATTGTAAACTGTGGGAGGCTCAGCTACCCATTTCTTAATGCCTCCAATCTTCCTCCTATTTTACTCCTACCCTGCATATGTAGTTATTTCTCGAAGGCTAATATTACTTTGTGGTTGTTCCTAGCAGCTTTGTCCGATTTGCCTTAGTAACTCAAGAGACATGGCATTTGGTTGCGGGCATCAGGTAAACATCTTGAATGCTTATATTTTTGTCAGTTCTCGGTTTAGGTAATCGTAAATGAAGATGCTGACATGAAAACTCGTTTTTTTTTTTTCTCTCAGACCTGTGAAGAATGTGCAAAAGACCTCGAAACCTGCCCGATATGTCGAAGTCCAATCCAAACCAAAATAAAGCTATATTTTTGAACTTATTTTTCTTGTAAAAAAAATATTTGCCCATCATTCTTTGTTAATCTGTTACTGAGAAGATGCAAATAGTGATAGATCTAGTGAAGGTCAGTTGCTGGTGCTATGACCCAAAGAAAGGGATCTCATCATATCCTTTGTACATTCTCTTTTTTGTCATGAACTCACTAAACATTTCTGATAATTTGATTGTTTCATTTGTTCCTTCCTTTGCCATTATGAATATGATCGTATGCTCCTTCCATATGTTTGTCCCCATTGGAAGTTATGGGAGAAGCTTATACATATTTATTACTCTTTATTAGAAGTTATGAGAGAAGCTTACAGTTATTGGATCTATGTTGCTTCAACTTTTTATATTTTTTAAGTATTTATATTCGATATGTATTCGGATATAAGTATAGGGATATGACCTTTCAAATACATGAAAAAACTTATAAAAAATTGAATATACAAAAGCATGTATCCGTATTTGAGATTTACACTCGAGTTCGAATAATATTGATTGGGATAAAAAATTACGCCTAGATAATGCCATTACCTAACTCTTTTCCTGAAGCGGTCCTGAAGTGGTTCTGAATTGTGAACCTTGGTTGGTTGTGAAGTCTGCAGTTATCCCGTTCTTAAGCTTCTAATAGTTCAATCCTTAGCAAGATCTTTAGTAGAATACTGGGAGCGTTTCAAGAGTAAAGTCTGAAATGCATCATACGATAAAGTTTGCTCGAGATTGTTGGAGAAAGACATTACGTCTAAACAAAATCTGTGGCTTTTGGAATAAGATTGTTCAAGAAAGAGATTTAAGTTTAAACAAAATCTATCAGAGAGTTAGTTAAAATCACTATCTGAGAATTCTAACCTAATTATTAGTAAATGTTAATTCTTGTGACCTCAAGTGTTTTCTCAAAGTCTTCATGGTGGCCGATGGGGAATTTAATAATGCTCTTCAGAATTATTTTGAAGAAAGTCACATGCAAATTGTTAAAGAGTAACCATATCTGTTGGCCTTCATTTAATGGCTCTCATACTAAAATATATAAAGATACTAATCTACTTTATGTTATTTGTTTTTGTTGGCTATGCATACATTACATGACAATAAGGATGTCATTTTCATTTATTCTTCACTATTAATTAAGATATTATTTATATATGTTGAAAAAATAAATTATTGAATATAATAATTTTAAAAAAATCCTTAAAATACTAATTACATAATTTAAACTTTTAATCCTTTAAGATGATAAAAATCATTAAGTTTCTATCCATAGGGAAAGTTATAGGCACCAGCTAAAGTTTTTAAAATGAAAGAAAAAAAATGTAATTATTATATTATTTTTTAAAATTTTGTAAAAATAATTAATTTAATATAAATTTTTTTAAATGAAAAATTTTAGGCGATTAAAAGATACTTATAACACTCATTAACCGGATCCTTATTTCTTATATTATCAACATCTAACGCATACAGTAGATCAGGGTGACTATTTTATTATCATTATCATTATTTTTTATGATTTATGTTAAATAAGAGGGCTGAGAGAGATGATGCAAAGTTCCCAAAATCACCAAACTCAGCATTTGCATTCAATGCACTCAACTGTTTCACAAAAACCAACCATCTAAAATTCAATGAAGATTAGAAAGCTGATAAAACTCGGATTCCTTAGCCATTGAAAGAGACTAGCCACATTCTTTACAAGTTTTTTTTGTGGTTATTTTCTGTTAACGGTTTCAGCTTCTGAAGTTCCCGAAGTGTATCACTGAGATGGCCTCAACTTTCAAGTTTTCATATCAGAGATTGATACATGAAAGTAATGAGCTTCAAGCTGATGAAATGGCAGAGAGAATGAATAGTAGATCAAGAGCATGGTACAGGGTTAGAAAGGTGCCTGTCAAAAAGAGGTTTAGGGTTAAGGTTCCAAGCTTGAAAAGGTTCTTGAGGAAGAAAGTTAAGCTTGTTAGGGTTTCATTTGGTAAGTTGATGAAGAGATTGAAAGGAAGTCAAGCTCATTTTGGTGATCTTTTTGCTGGAAATTATATGTTCATTCAAGTCAATCCTACCAACATGAAAATGCATTGAAAAATCTTGTTGATGGCCACCCTGCCCTAAAAGGCTTGCCTTCCAGGCATTATCTACCTAGGATTGCCTGACGTTTTTAGGCTTTGAATGTCAGCCAGATCTTGACTGATATAGGGTAGCTATTAGTATTTGCAACCCTTTTTTTTATGCGAGAATTTAAATTTTAAATTTAATAAATTTTTTTATTAAAAGTAATTATATAAATCAATCCGCACAAGTTTTGGGTTCATTTGCAACGCTCGTTTGGCATTGGGTAATAATCCAGGATTGAACTGTAAACAAAGGGATCGGCTACAATGTGAATCTGGAAAAATATGTATAATTTAATCAAAGGAAGGATGCAATTTCTGGAAAAGTTTTCTATGTTGATTTCATTAGTACAAATCAAAACCCTTACGTAGTTTATTCATGATTCAATTGCTATTGTTGCATGTAATGTAACATTCCAATTCAGAATTCTTTAAGCAAGGTGGGTAAATCTTAGGTTAAAAATAACTGTGACTGATATGACTGTTCAATCTCATTTTATCTGAAACATTTATCTAAGCAATTGCTAGTGTTGCATGTGGCATTCCAATTCAAAGATGATGCAATTTTATTTTGGGTTTTACTGACAAATGTTTTAAGCGATATTTTTAAAAAGTTATTATATATGATAATATCTTATGTTGAAAATAACGAATAAAGCCATCAATTATATTTAAAACGATGTTAATTTTTTGATTAATCTTAAAAAATTGTGCTAAGAACATTAATTAACGAATACCCATTTTAATATTATCAAGTGAGATGTGCCTGAATTTCTGCAGAAACAAAAAGCATTAAATCTCCATCACGGGGATCTGAAAAACCATTAAACAGTTTTGTATATATAAACAGAAGCAGCAAATGAATGAATCATGAGACCAGATCTGTTCGGAGTTGGAGGATGGGAGTTGACATTCAATGTTAACAACTGGACTTAAGTAGACATATTGACATTAAATTTGACAATTCGTATATTTTTATATGTTATAATTATATTTAAGATATTATATATCTATATAAATTTTAATACATCAATAATTAATATTATATATACTTTGATATATTTATATACTTATATCGTATTTTATATTATGTTTTAATTTTTTCATATTATGTCTCGTATATTGTAATTTTATCATATCCAAAGTGAACAGATCTAATGCATATTGTGTCGTTTCTTGTAACACTTGGCAACATCAATGGTTCTTGATTTTTAAAGATTGCAACTACATGAATCAACTGAGCAATGTAAACAACACTTCTGGTTGGATATATGTCAATAAGAAACATTTCCTTTTAGTTGAGGACTCATCTACATTACTCCGACTCCGACTCATTTTCCTTGATTACTTTGAAGTACATGTGTTTGACATTCTTTGAAGTATTGGTGTTATATCTATATGTGTGTGTATATATATATACACGTGGATAAAGAAATAATTTTTTTTTAAATATTTTAAATATATAGAAAAATTAAAAAAAGATTGATCATTCTTGCATTAAATGCAAATCCATAATCGAAACCGTTGACAGGTTCGAAGAACAAAGGGACACATCAGTTTTTCATGCAATGCTCATTTAACGGTTCGAACCAGTGAAGGAAGTCATGCAATTCTGACTTCAGACTCTCGGCCTTTAATCGGAAGAGTATATACTATATCCTATGGTGCTCCAATCCTTTATTTTTCTCAAAGAATTCATATCCGACATCTGTTTTCAACGTGCATCAAGACATGATAATAATGATATGATCATCTAAAGACCCTCCATATATATAAAAAAACATAAAAAGAAATAGGCATACCCAAGTCAAACATATAACCATACCCAAGTCAAACATATAACCAAATCCGATATACCCCAGCCCCGGTAACATAGACTATATCTATATTCTTCAAAGGATCGATATGCATGTTTTATACAGATCGATAGGGGATAAACTGCTAGCCGCAACATCATGCTCAGGGTCTCATGTTTACAGCTTCCACCATAGTTAAGACTAAAGAATTGATTCGTTTGAATTTTCTTAGCCATTAACAATCTCCGCAAACATCAAACATATGTTAAAAAGGCAAGGATGCAAGAACTGGAAAACGTATCGGATAACATTCGTTTTATATGTTACTGTGCAAAGGAGACGAATTAAATTAAAGCAGGGTGAATGTATGAATTCCGAGTTCAGTACAAAGAAAAGAAAAAGACTATAGATTCAGCGTTGTTACCAAGTTCAACAACACCTTTAAGGAGATATTTCGTCAAAGCACAGATTGTCTTCGATTGCTATTAACCACAACAACCACCACTCTGAGCAACTGTTCCATCTCTTGCGCTTGATGGACCTTGGGCACGTCCGTACCCGATCTTGATGCCTGATGACTGCAAAAGTTTCAAAGAAAAGGCCCTTCAGTAAAGATATACTTCAGATTTCTGATGAAAGGAAAATAATGAAGCTGAACTCATCCTCTCAATTAATGAAAAGATGCCTCAGCTTAAAACCGGATTAAACCAAGTTCATCAACCTTCCCATACAAAAAGCCGAAAATATGGCATTCTTTAGTTTCCAGGTGTATAAAAAAAGCCAAAAGTCTGGATGGTCAAATTGCATAATCAGTCAACTACAAATGTCTAAATTTTTGGAATGAGTTACTTTAATTCTAGTATGATGAATTAGAAAAAGAAACACCCCTATGTTGCTCCAGCTCTTCATTTTTCTTGAAGATCCCATGTCCAGAACATTTTCAGACACAGGTATGGGTATATGTCATATGACCTGCCTAAGACCCTCCACATGCCTTGAAAAACTTGGAAAAAATTGAACATACCCACATACACACATTCCCGTATCTATCACTCACACATAAGAACTCGGGTAACATAGGAAACACCCATCAAGAAAATGTCATATCTTTGGTTGCAGACACCCCTAAAATAAGGTTGATTGATTATTACCTCATTGGATACATCAAAGACTCCCTCCTGAATGTTCTGAAGGATTTTTGCAGCAGTCTTTATGAAGGCCTACAAGATAATTTGGAATTTCAGTTAAAACGTTCATTAAAAGGAATAAAGATAACATTATAAATTCCAATAAACAAGATAGTATTGGATATATAAACAAATATGATGTGCCACTTAGGGGGTAATACTTACCTCTTCAACATTTTGCGCTGTTCTTGCAGATGCTTCCAAGAATAAAAGCCCGTTTTCCTTTGCAAACTGTTCGCCCTCTTCTTTGCTAACAGCCCTCCGGTGAGAAAGATCACACTTGTTCCCGATTAGCATGATAGTCATGTTGGGATTTGCATGCTGCCGCGCATCTTCCAACCAGCTTGCTAGATGATTAAATGTCTCTCTCCTGGTCAAAAGTACAAATTCGCAGATTAGTTGAAGAAAATACAAATGTCCCAGAACTAGATTTGACAAAATATTTTTATATATATATATATATATAGGCAGATAGGTATAATTAGCTCTAAAAGTCGTAATAATAAAATAAAACAACCAGTCTTAGCCTTTTAACTCAGAGGAAATACAATTAAGCAATAGCTACAATAGAGAGGCACAAGCCAGTGGATCCATGACCTGTCACCTCTTCCGAACCCATTATTTAAGCACACACTTGCAGACACAGCCTTATTTTAACTATTTCACTAATCTCAACTAGCTTGCAAAAACAACATACAATTCCACACCTTAAGACAATTTTGTCTCGCACCTGGTTATATCATAGACCAGAAGAGCTCCTGCTGCTCCTCTATAGTAAGATCTGGTGATGGACCTGAATGATTCTTGCCCGGCCTGAAATATAAAGCAAACAAAAACTCTTACTGAAATCCATCAAATCATAGAGCAATGAGATAAAAAATGACTGCAAACCCAACAAAGACATCAAATGCATCAATAAGCTACATTTCATTGGTTACACATTCCTTGAGTAGGATGCAACCGATAAAGGAATAAATAATTCTTTTGAAATATTCTACTTTTTCATGAAAGTTCCAGTAAAACACCTGAACAAATAACTAATCCATACTTTATCGCCGAGTACCTATAAAACAAGTTATTCAATGACCAACTTACACTTTCACTTACAAGATTACTAAGTTCAAAAGCTTCTGTGCTACTTTCACCGATCCCACAATCTAGAAGCATAAAAACTATTGCTTGTCTTCCCTCACAAAATGAATGTCAGTACCCAAGAAATTCTACTCAAAATAAACCTATATTTCCTGTTACCATCTTCTTTGGCTTCCAAAATATGTTACTCAGACTCGGATATATGTGCGACACAAGTATGTTTAATTTGTTCAAGATTTTCATGTATTTGAAT
Source organism: Adansonia rubrostipa (assembly GCA_038381775.1). Classification (NCBI taxonomy): domain Eukaryota; kingdom Viridiplantae; phylum Streptophyta; class Magnoliopsida; order Malvales; family Malvaceae; genus Adansonia; species Adansonia rubrostipa. Next base: position 2,133,008 of record JBBYHM010000027.1, read on the forward strand.
GCTCTTTGAAAGATTATATCACCGAACCCATGCTCGGATAGACATTGGGCATGAACGCTGGACACGGATATTTTAAGAAAAATGAAGAGTAGAGCAACGTATAGCTCCTAAAAATGAACTCTTCTATAACCAAAAGCCAAAAATTCATTACCGTGAATAATTAATACCCTTTTCGCTAAACAGCCAAAGAAAATATCAAATTAGAAAATTTAAACATAAAAGTGAAGATTTTTACAAAATCCCAAATATTTTCTAACAATATCTTTGGCTTCTATACCTAAATCAAATTATTCATACCCAAAAGCTAAAAGAATTTGAAATTTTAATACCCTTTTCACCAAAAAAAAAACACCAAAAGGAAGAAAAAAAAGGATTAAAAGTGAAGATTTTTACAGTATCCCATATTTGAAGCTTGATGGGTCTGCCATCAATGGTGACCATCCGAGCACCGAATTCAACACCGATGGTTAGATCATGAACCGGTTGGAATCTCTTGTCCGTAAACTGCAAGAGCAAACATGATTTTCCTACGCCTGCATCAAATCCAATCAAACCCCTTAATTTTTTTTTTTTTTTAAAAAGATGAAATTATTTCTTAAAAGAAAAACAAATTGGGATTTTCAAATAGATAGAGAAGCTACCAGTGTCACCGATGATGATGTACTTGAAAAGATAATCGTAAGACATGGTTTTTTTTTTTTTTTTCTCAGCGTCGTTGTCTCAAGCTTCTTCGCTTTCGCCGGAAATACTTGTCTCAAGCTTCTTCGCTTTC
>JBBYHM010000027.1:2134325-2151666 GCA_038381775.1 Adansonia rubrostipa
TTTCAAAGTTTAAATGCTTTAAATCATGTTCATATGAGTTAAAATAAATTTTAATGTTGATGGACTTCATGAATCATGCATGGTTGTATTTAGCATTTTTTATTTTATTTTTATTTTTACATCTAGTTTGTGATTTCTATTAAATATTAATATTTTGAGAATTTTTCTTGTGTGTTGAGCTTGATAGTATTCTAGGATAATCTTAACATGCATTTAGGTCTAGTTTCATGAAAAGTGAATTTTTAAGGGATATTTTGTTAAATAGTTGAAATTTTAGAGGTCAAATGCTTTTTTTTTAAGTTTTTAAGCCACTTAGGTGCTGTTTTAGTTCATGGCAGCATTGATAGGGGCAATTTCTCATGTATTTTGGATGTGTTTTGATGTGTGTTATGCATTTTAAATCATTTAGAGTCTGATTTGCAATTTTAGGAAAGTTTAAGGACCATTAGGGAATTCTAGCATTTTTAGGTCAAAATGGTCATATCTAGCATGAAATCATTCACTTAGAGTGTTTCAAATATTTTTAGCATTCCATTGGTCCTTCTATAGGGTGCTAAAAATATTAAAACCTTTTATATTTTTTTGGTTCTCCATTAAGGTACGAAATGTAACTTTTGAAAATTTATGGATTTAATCGCATTTTTGCATGTTAAGTAACTTTAAAAATTTAAATTACCCATTTTGGGTATTTTGGGCAAAAAAAATATTTTTAGCATTTTAATTAATTTAGAACTAATATTTAATTTTGAGAAATTTAGGGATCCATTAGCAATTTTTGTACTATAGGTCATTTTTGTCATCTAAATTACCCATCTAGAGTAAAAGTCATTATTACTTGTCTTATTATGTCCTTTAGGGTTACAGAGATACTTTCACATCAAAAATACATTGAGGGGTATTTTGGTAATTTTTAAAAATTGAGTCTTACATCATCATCAAGATGCTTTTATGCTAAAAATGTGCATTTAGGATAGGTTCACCTTTTTATGATCATTTTTGAGTGTTTTAGGGTTATCGAGATACTTTTAAGTTAAAGGTATACCTTAAAGGCGTTTTAGTAATTTCTCTAGAATCGAGTCCTAGGTAGTCATCAGGATGCTTTTTTGATAAAGATGTACATTTAGGATAGGTTCACCTTTTTATTATCCTTTTGATATCCTTAAGGGTTGGCAGGATACTTTCATGTCGAACATATAACCCAAGGGCATTTTGGTAATTTTGAATCAAAACCAATTCTTACATGATTACTAAAATACTTTCATGTCAAAGGTATATATTAGGAATAGGTTCATTATTTTAGATTGTTATTGAGTTTTAGGATGTTCTATAAATATTTTTTAATAAAATATAAAATTTTACTTCTAGAAAATTAAGGCAATGTCTCCAATTTAAGATACTACATGGGGTTTTACCCAAAATATGAGAGGAGTTCTACTAATTATTTTAATAACAAGATATATTTTTGTAAATTTTAGGAAAATAAAACTTTTCACATCCTTCTGACCCTCTAACAGGATGCAAAAGATATTTTGAATTTTAAAACCTTTTATGTTCCTCTAGTTTTTCGTTAGGGTACAAAATGACAAAAAGATTGTGTTTATTGGTCCTCTATTATAGTGTGTAAGAGATTTGATTTTCAAAGTTTTAAAACTTGATTTTTTTGACACAGAATAATAAATTTGTTTCATAAAATATTATTTTAGAAATTTATAATTAAATGCCATTTGTTGAAATTGGATAAAAAATTAAAAGTCAAAATCAATACGTAATTAGTAAGGTGCCTATTTTTAGGCATCACGAGAGGGTCAATCCTTACTTGTGATTATAGTTGACCTCTGGACACTTTTATATGAGCTTTGGTATGATCATGGTTTTCAAAGCTAGTATCATAGGGTTTCGTAACCCTCAAAATATGAACTTCGATAAGTGACCAATCTTAGCTAGCCCAAATAGATTAGTGGTGACTCTAAATAAATAGCCTTTTCGTAATGACTATTTAGGATTAAGTCGAGTGAGTGATTTGTCTTAATCATCGAGTCCTCAAAAATAAGAAAGTGTCAATAATGATATGGCTTATAGAAATAAGAAAATATAAAATAGTGATATATCAACAAATATAGAAGCCAAGGCCATTTAAGTTGGGCTTAGTTAGGATTTGTATCCAGGCCATGTTGTGACAGGTTGGTAACTTCATTGGGGACATTTAGAGAGTCAGGCCTAAAATTAATTATGAGTTAACTAAATTTTAATTAATTTGTTTCAATTGGTATTTAATTTTAAATTTATTTTTTTAAATTTTCTTTGTCATTATATTAATATTTATTTTGCACTAATCTTTTCATGTTTTTTTGGATGAGGATAGTGGATTTTATTTTTGTCATAAAAAGGTATATTTGTCCCTTCGCACACACTATGCACATCATGCAGTAGTTTGTCCCTTGTCAAATTAGAGGGGGCATAGGTATCTAATATTTTAAAAAAGGGTGAAGTAGATCTGCTTATGAGGTGTTAGCCTTTGTCCAGGCTAGCGAAAAGCCTACCAGGTGTAGATTCCTATGTTGGCCCAAGGTGCTAGCCTCGTTACAAGCATTAAAGACATGCCCACTTGAATTAAACCTATTCCAACATAAAGCTATGATTGATAAGGATAGGGTACCTCAGCAGTCCTTTTTGGGGTTGAGGAATTCGAGAACCTAAGTAGTGCTCTGACCTAAACTGCATATAGTGGACCATACTAATCTTATAGTCAAAGCCAAACTTAATTTTATGTGTCACCAAAATTAGGGACACATGAAAGGATGAAATTATCTCTCTCCCTATATTTTCATATTTTTATTTGGATAATTTTGATATCTTGTTTGAATAATTTGTGATTTTCATTGCTTTCAAATTTATTTATACCTTATTTAAATAATTTGTGATTTTCATTATTTCAAAATTTATTTGTATTTGTATTTCTTAATGATACTAACTTGTTTTCTTTTTCTCCTTTTGGTGCATTTTTCTTTCCCTATATGCATATAAGAATGCTTGCTTTAAAAAGAATTCCAACTTAAATTAATTTTTGTTTAACTTTATGGTGGAAATAATACATGTGGTGATTATTTCTAAGGAATTTGAAGAGGTCCATTCTGAGTCCAAATTTAACTAGAAAAAGGATGGGGACTATATACCAAAGAGTTTCTTGTCTGGCTTGCAAAAGATCACACATTTAGACCTTCGCCTGAATAATTTGAGAGAGTTAGCCAAAATATGGGATCAATGGGGGAACGCAAAGTAAACCTGGTTTACAAAAAATTATAGCCAAATAGCTCTCTTGCTCAAAATACACATGGATAAAAAGTTAGTCAGGGCTATGATTGAGTTTTGGGATCCATATTTTGATGTTTTTCATTCAATCAGCATGACATGACTCCAACCGTGGAAGAGATATCAGCTCTCCTTGGGCTTGGGCCTTTAGAGATGAGACCTATATATTGCAAAATGTGTAGTCTGACTAGCTTCCATAAAAAAATTAAGTCAAGTTTTGGATTTGGGTTCCAAAACTGACCACCATTATATAGAGCAAAAAGGGAACGCCTATGTCATCTCATGGTAGCAACTATAAAAATATATCTAAGAGCGATCCAGCACTGAGAAAGCTTTAGATGCATTCGCTCTTGCTATATACGAGATGGTTTTATTCTCAAGAGTATTTGGACATGTTGAGGCGGTAGTAGTGGATTTATTTTAAAGGTTGAAAAGAAACATGAACCCAACTCCAACAATTCTTGCCAAGATGATTCGAGCACTCAATGCATACAAAAAAAAAAGGTCAAGGAAGATTCTTCGAAATTGCTTTGCTATTTTATATGTGCCTTTACTCGGTATAAGAGGCACTGTGCATTATGCACCATTATTGCTCTGAAGACAATATGGATCGCATCAATTCGTCCCCATGACTTCAAATTTGGCAAGTGTTAACTTGAAATATCAGTGTGAGGATTATAAAAGTTACTTTAGATAGTCGCTTTACATCGGAGAGAGAGGTATAAGTTAGGATTACGTGCATACATGGATAAGATCACCCTAGAGTATGATGCTTGAAAGAGAGTTTAGGGTTGTAACATAATTATTCCTGGCTTAGATGAGACTATTCCTCGAGTATCTATTCAGTTAGAGCTTATCATGCCATCCGAGATCGATTTGGTTAAGAAGGAAGCTGCTAGAGAGCAAAAAAGAATAAATGAGGAGAATCATCAGCTCTAAAAGGAAATTGCCTATTTATGAATGAATATGGAAGCAAAATCAAAGGAAGTTGAAAAAATGGATGAATAGTACAACCTAATGAAGAATGACTAGGTTGAACAGAACAAGAAAATGAAACTTGCTGGGATATCCAAAAGTTCTAGCAGCATTGCTAAGGGGATGAAGGAAGAAATGTGCAAGCTTAATGAAAAGTTGAAAGTATAGAAGACTAAAGGTTTGGAAGAAGAAGCCAAACAAACTATTTTTGAAAGAGAAAGAAGAAAGCATGCTTATACACGTCTCCAAGTAAGAAGGTCTATTGAAAAGAATAAATGACTTTAAACTGCCTTAGATCGAAAGCGTGGAAAGGTATCTTAATTGATTGAGGATAGACAAGGTCTCACTATAACTATTGCAGAGTGGGATTAGAATTACAATGCAGGGGAAATGATATTCATGCCTTGGTGCAAGTCTACAATAATCTAGATGCATATTAGGTTGATAGACTCTAGTGGGCCAAAGATGATGATAGACAATGGGTAGCTAATTCTTTTGGTAGACAAATGTACATAGATCATCTTACAGAATAGATCCACTCAGATGTCATCCAAGCAAGGAAAATGGTGGAGAGGATTAGAGACTTATAGATGCAAAATATCCTGTAGGATAATACGGGCGTGTTGTACTTCAGTTTTTGGATAAGGATCAAAGACAATATGATCAAGTTAGAAATTCCTTAGATGTAATTCCTATATGATCAATGTTGTGAACATGTAATTTGTCACAAAGTTAATGGAAAATTTTTGAGTTTGAAATCTTTAGTTAAAGCATGCGTCTCTGCAAGTGCATTCATATACTCATACCATACATATATATCCTATACATATACATACATACATACCTACGTACATACATGATTATTAATTTCATTAGTTCATAAGTAAAAATTAATTAACTCAAAGAAATGTGGAATTCTTAAGGTCAACATTGCAAACTTAGAAAGTTCAACTCAACCACTAACCATTCATCGATACCATACAAGATTTAGAGTAAGAAGAATGGCTGAGGATCATTTAGCAAGATTGGAAAGATTATAAGAAAGTCATTGATCGACCCAGTAGGCATGCTAAAAAGGTAAAAGAACTACAAGCTCGGATCATAAGGATGATGCAGTTGTTAATGGCAAGCGAGCTAGTTCTTTAACAGCTAATGATAAATACTGATACTCTTGTTCGAGTATCCGAGTCAGTACTAGTTGATGAACAAATAACTAACGCTCAAAATGCGTAGCTAGCTAATATTCAAAATCTGTAACAAAATGTCCCAATTACTAATCCACTAGCCATCACTATTAACCTTGATGCTCTTTCACAAAGGGTTGGTGCAAGAATTGTGGTTGCCCAAGAAGAATTGGTAAGCCCTAGTATTGATGAAGAGGAAAAGCGTAAACAAAAGGGTAAATAGCAGGTTAAAGTAGAGATAAAAGAAGGAAAATTATAGCTCTTTAAGAGGAGCCTAAAAGCTATTGAAGTTGCTAAACTATATAGTAGTGTAGATGTCAAAGACCTTAGCCTAGTACCAAATTTAGTCCTTCCACTAAAATTTAAAATGCCCAAGTTTGAAAAGTACAAAGGCACCATTTTCCTTCAATTACACATTAAAATGTTCATCAGGAAAATGGTTGGTTATGCCCAAAATAACAAGCTTCTAATTCACTATTTCAAGAGAGCTTGTCTGGATCTACCTACAGTGGTATAGTGATCTAAACTGCACTTAAATTCAATGTTGGATTGACTTAGCCAATGCATTTCTTTAATAATATAAACATATGGCTAAATAGGCACCCAATAGACTAACTCTCTAGAATATGGAGAAAAAGTCTACAGAATCTTTTAAGGAGCATTCACAAAGATGGAAAGACATGGTCTTTTAGGTTTCGCCTCTTTTAACTAAGAAAGAAACCATGATGCTATTCATGAGCACTTTACGTCCCCCTATTATGAAAAATTGGTAAAGAATGTAACCAAGAATTTTTCTAAAATTGTTATTTCTGGAGAGATGATTGCGACAGCTGTAAAGGTCAATCAAATCATGTTTAGGGAGTCTTTTATTAGAAAAAAAGCCAAGCACAAGAAAGAAGAATGAAGAGGCTTCATTTGTTAACTACGCTAGTCAACCATACCATTAATGACATCATTTGTATTACCAAAACCAAAGATAGCAAACCTAAAATACCTATTCTCTTAACATACCTAGAGTTTTTACTTCAACATCACCCCAGACCAATATTTTGAACCCTTTTCCATAAAACAAACCAAGACCAATGTTAATCCACTAGCCCAAAGAGCCAACCAACCTAGATTTCACTAAACCCCTTTCTTACTCTTATAAGGAAATGGTCGATTAGCTTTTTGAGGCACGGTTAGTGGCTTCAATCTTTTCCAAACCATATAAGGGAATTACACTAGCTGGTATGACCTAAATCTACACTCTGAGTATCATGCAGTAGTAGGCCACTCAATCATAGTGGATTTCTTGGAGAATAAGTTCCAGTCGATGCAAATGACCATAATAATCCTTACAATGTTTGCTGTCATATATAGGAGCCTTTAGGTCCAGGCGAGTTTTGCAATTGCCCAGTCTCTGTAAACCCTTCTTTAGACCTATCCCCCCATTGACTTAAAAAAAAGAAAAGTAGTTAGAGAAGTCAACTAAGTAAGACAAAAAAAGCATGCATCCTTTTGCCTCTAAGTTATAACCCTTTATCCCTTTCTGATGTTTTAAACTGTATGACCTTTAAGCAAAAGCTCCAAAGCCTTTTTGAGATGAGCACTTTTTGAATTGATAATTGCCCAGCACCTAATACGGGATTAACGCTCTAATTGCTAAAAAAAAGAGATGAAGGAAATCAAAAGTCTAAGAAGTTAAGACTCTAATGGAAAAGATATGGGTAATCTTGGCTGAAAGCGAGATCCTTGGTCAGAATCATGGAAGTTTCAAAAGCCAATCGATCCTGGTGCCAACTTCTACAAATTTCATAAAACATTAGGACACACTTTGCAATCCAAAGAATAATGGAACTGGACTAGAGGAAAAAAATTAGTTAACATGGTTAGTGAAGGATTATCATAACCACCCTATGGCATCAACCGCCCTCTTATCATTTGTCTCAACTAGCCAAAGACCACACCACCCAGGATTGAAGTTACTCCCAAACTTATTATTAGACCACCCACTTTATTCCTATATCAAAATAATGAATAGGTAATATGGAGGTATGATGGTGGGCTGATAACTCTAGAGGTTGTTATGAGCTAACTGACTACTATCAACATAATTAGGGTAAGCCATGTAATGTGAAGTGGTCACTTCTATGGTCTAGAAATAAGGGAAATCGGTGCCAAAACTAAGTCAAAAAGATAAATATCTTGAAAAAAAGCAGTTACCAAAGATATCCTAATAGAAGTACAGGAATTGGTTAAGGAAAAAGAGGTTACCAAATTCTTTAAGTTTATTAAACATAGTGAGTATAATATGTGGAACAGTTGAAGCAACAACTAGTAAAGATTTCTATGTTGACCCTATTGCTTAGCTCAAAAGTGCATTCGAATGTTTTGTTGATAGTGGTCAACTGGGCTTATGTTCTTTAAGACATTTCCATAAATAAGCTGGATCGTCTAGTATAAATAACATTGTTGCTGACAATTTTATTTCATTCAATGACTATGAAATCCCACCAGAAGGCAACACTTTAACAAAAGCTTTCCACATGATAACTCACTATAAAGGGACTATATTGCCTAAAACCCTTATTGACAATGGATCAGCTTTAAATGTAATGCCGCTAATCATGTTGTCTTACTTGCCAATTCTTGTTAGTCAGATCAAGCGTAGCCATATAGTCATTAAGGCATTTGACAAGATAAAAAGAGAAATCAAGGAAAGTATTTTGATCACTTAGATATTGGCCTATGCTCGTTTGAAATCAAATTTCATGTGATAATCATTGTCCTAGCATACAACTATTTGTTGGCACACCATGGATTTATTTTGCTGGGGCTGTCCCATCATCTCTATACTAAAAAGTTGAATTCATAGTTGATAAGAAGTTAATTAGCCTATCCAAGGAAGAAAACATCATGGCCATGGCTTCTACCAATGCCTCTTATGTTAAAGCAAATGCTAAAATTGTATAGCGTTCTTTTAGATCGTTTGAAATTATCAATGCAACTTTTGTTGCATAGAGGTTTATAATCCCAAAACCTAAACTTCCAAAGAACATCCATATGGGTTTCAAGCTTACAGCCAAGAAAGGAGTCAGAGTTGGAAGTGGACTTAAAAAATGCATGCAAGGGATCAGTCGATCAATCAATGTCATTGGCAAGAAAGATAAGCACGAACTAGGCTTCAAGCTGGTTTAGATTCAATAGAAGTAATTTGAAAATAGATTTTGGGCAAAGAAGCTAGCCCAAGCCATTAGTTAACAATCAAGCTAAAAATCAACCCTCTACCCCTTACTAGATGAAATTTTCTATTATAGAGGAATTGTTAATCTAAGTGTTGACAAAAAAAAACCAATGAAGCTGTTATGGTGGTTAACGATGGTTTTGAGAACTGTTAAGTGGCCACCATTGAAGGAGCCAACAAAGAGCCGAATAATGATCATAGGATTTATTCTTGTCCTTTTGGATACATCTTGAAAAATTAGACATGTTTTGAGAGAACCATAGTGCTTAGGTCAATTTCAAAGTTATCTTGAGAATTCATTTTGTCATCTAAGAATCTTTTTATAAAAACTTGAAATGTTAAATTATCACTTACAGAAATAAATGCATTTGACCTTTTTATCTATGTCTAATTTCTTTTATACCAATATTTCTTTTCCTTTTTACATACATATACATAAATCATGTCATGTATTTGTTTGCCCATTTTATCTTTCTCTTTTAGCCTTTACAGATTTCCTAATCAAAGAGAAATGGATGATTATAATCATGATCCAAAGGTCAATTTTGAACGGGTTGTTTGCTTGAATGAAGTTGATTTCGAAAAAGATGTTGATGATCATACTTTGCCAACCGATTTGCTAAAAATAATCAAGTGAAAGGATGAACGAATAATGCCCCATAAAGAATCTACAGAGGTGATAAATTTAGTGGATAGTAAAGATAATATAAAAGAAGTCAAAATAGGGACTACTCTTATGCCTATCACTAGAGAAGAATTAATAAGTTTGTTTCCAGAGTTTTGAGATGTTTTCACATAGTTTTACCAAGACATGCCAAGATTGGATATGAAAATTATGGTCCACAAATTGCCTCTAAAACCAAAATGCAAACTGATTCAGCCAAAGTTAAGAAGAATGAAACCAAAAATGCTTCTAAAAATAAAAGAAAAGGTAAAGAAACAATTTGATGTTGCATTTTTAAAGGTGGAAAAATACCCAAAATGGGTTGTAGTTATTGTCTCAATTCCTAAAAAAGATGGTAGAGTTAGAATTTGTGTAGACTATAGAGACCTAAATCGAATGAGTCCGAACAATAATTTTTCTCTTCCCCATATAGATACTCTAGTTGATAATACCATAGAAATTTGTCTATTTTCTTTCATGGATGGATTTTTGAGGTATAACTAGATAAAAATGGCACTAGAAGACATGGAAAAGATAACTTTTGTCACAATTTGGGAACTTTTTATTATAAGGTGATGCTGTTTGGACTAAAAATTGTTAGACAACTTATCAAAGGGTAATGGTCACTTTATTCCATGATATGATGCACAAAGAGATAGAAGTATATGTGGATGATATGATTACCAAGTAGCTTCATGAGGAAAGACACATTGCAAATTTATAAAAGCTATTCAAAAGACTAAAAAATACCAGTTGAAGTTGAATTTGGCAAAATGCACTTTTGGTGCAAAGTCATGAAAGTTATTAGGCTTTATTATGAGTGAAAAGAGGATTAAAGTTGATCCAGATAAGATTAATGCCATTTAGGAATTACCATCCTCACATAAATAAAATGTGGCGTGAAGTTTCTTGGAGAGGTTGAATTACACTGCCAGATTTATATCCCAAGTCATAGATAAGTGCAACTCGATATTTTGGCTCTCATGAAAATAAAACCCTAGTGAATAGAATAAAAAATGGTAGGAAGCATTTAAAAAAGTTAAGATATCTCTAAAATCAACTAGTGTTGGTGCCACCTATATCGGGATGGCCTTTGATTTTGTACTTATCAGTGTTTAAAAAATCTATGGGTTGTATGCTAGGATAGCAATATGAGATAGAAAAGAAGCAGCAGGCGATTTTTTACCTCGATAAGAAATTTCTTGACTATGAGGCAAATTATTGTTAAATAGAAAAGATCTACTATGCCCTAGTTTGGGCTGCAAAAGGGCTTCAAAAATACATATTGTATCATACCACCTGGCTGATCACCAAAATAAACCTGATAAAGTCTCTGTTCGAAGCATCGACTTTGTCAAAAAAGATAGCTAGATGGCAAGTCTTGCTATCGAAATATAATATGGTTTATGTGAGTCAACAGACAATCAAAGAGACTGTTATTGCTGAATTCCTAGTAAGCCGAGCACTTCATGATTATCAACCATTGAATTTTGACTTTTCTGATCAGGATTTAATGAATATTTTGATAGAAGAAGAAGAAGAGCTGTTGGAGGAATTAACATGGAAAATATATTTTGATAGAGCATCAAATGCTTTAGGTCATGGAATCGAGGCAATCTTCATATCTCTAGAAAGGGATTATTACCCTTTCACTACTCGATTGGACTTTAACTATACAAACAATGTAGCAAAATATGAAGCATGTGTTATGGAACTTTAAGCAACTATAGAAGGAAGTGCTCAATTATTGAAAGTATATAGAGACCCGACCTTGGTGATTTATCAATTACACGAAGAATGGGAAACTTAGGATTCGAGGATGCAATAATATAAAAGCTGATTCTAGAATTGCTTAAAGAGTTTGAAAAGGTGTGATTCATTCATCTAACATGAGATGATAATTAAATGGTGGATGCTTGAGCCACCTTGGCTTTGATGTTTAAAATAAATGAAGGGTAAAAGGTAATACCAATTCAGATGAGCATATAGGAGTCTCCTACATACTATTACAATGTCAAAATGGAAGCAGATGGTCTCCCATGGTATTACCACATCAAAAGATATCTTAAGGTTTAAGCATAACTGGACAATGCCTCTCAGACTGAGAAAAGAACTTTAAGGAGGCCGGCAATAAAGTTTGTCTTAGATGGAAAGATTTTTTATAGGAAAAGTTATGATCAAATGTTACTAGGATGTGTTGACGCTCCCAAAACGCAGAAGATATAGGAAGAAGTGCATAAGAGGATTTACAATATCTATTCAAATGGACAAAAAATGGCAAGGCAAATCATGAGACTTGGTTATTTCTGGATAACCATGGAGGGTGATTGCGTTAAATATGCTTGGAAGTGCATAAATGCCAAGTCTGCTAATAAGATCCATGTACCACCTTTGCTATTGCATGTCATAACCGCACTATGGCCTTTCTCCATATGGGGCATGATGTTATTAGACCAATTACCCTTATAGCTTCAAATCATCATCGCTTTATTTTGATGGCTATTGATTACTTCACCAAATAGCTTAAAGCAATTTCTTATACAAATATGACAAGGTTGACGGTGATAAAATTTGTAAAGACCAATATCATTTGTCGATTAGGGATCCCTAAAAGAATTATAACGGATAATGCCTCCAATTTGAATAATAAATTAATGACAAAAGTGTGTAACTAACTCAAAATTTCTCATCACAATCTGGTGACACATCGTCCAACGATGAACGAAGCTGTAAAGGCTGCTAGTAAGAATATTAAGATAATTGTAGGGAAGATGGTAGAGACCTATAGAGATTGGCATGCGAAGCTCTCCTTTATCTTTTTGGCTTATAGAACTTTGGTTCAAACTTCAACCGGGGTAACGCCTTACTCGTTAGTCTATGGTACAGAGGTTATCTTACTAATTGAAGTAGAGATCCCTTCACTCTGGGCTCTAATGGAAACAAAGTTGGAAAAAGCCAAATGGGTTCGAGATCGTCATGGGCAGTTGAACTTTTCAAAGAAAAAAGGTTAAAAGCTATTCAACATGGGTAGTACCAGAAAAGAATAATGAGAGTGCATGATAAGAAAATTCATCCTAAGAAATTTTAGAGGGAGAATTGGTGCTAAAAAAAATTCTACCTAGATAAAAGGGTCCTCAAGGCAAATGGGCACCCAATTGGGAAAGGCCATATGTTGTCCAAAAGGTATTTTCAGGATAAGCATTTATATTGGCAGAGATGGATGGAGGAATTCTACCAAACCTTGTTAATTTTAATGATGTAAAAAAAATTATGCCTAAAAAACCAAAAAAAGAAGAAAGAAAAATGGATGAAAACCCAAAAGGACGTCTGTTCCAAACAATAAAAAAATAAAAAAATGGATGAAACCCAAAAGGGCATCCATTCCAAAAAAAACAAAATAAAAAGAAAAGAAAAGAAAAGAAAAATGGATTAAAAACCTGAAAAAGTGTTGTTAAAAAAAAAAGCAAAAATCGAATGAAAACCTAAAAAGGCCATCCAATCAAAGGCAGTATAAAAAAGAGGCTTTGAGCTAAAAACCCAAAGCGATAGCTTAAACATTTGAAAGGAATGGCTAAAGCACAATTTGCCAGAAAACTAAGTTTAAAAAAGGCATATTATGATCAGAGGCATTTTCAAGAGATGGATCTTCATGAAAGTAAATATTTCAATTAGGAGAAATCTTTGAAAAACTGAATGAGAGATTATATTTATCTGAGTAATATCCAAATCTCTTTTGGACTTCACAATCATTTTTAAAATAACTAATGTTATGTCTTATTTCCTTGTCGCAAAATAGTCTTTTTGAGCATGCTAACATTTTTGCTAAATGATAATTAACATTTTAAGCAAATAGAAATTGACGAAAAGATGACAAATTGATTCTTCAGCATTACTTTGAATGAGATAAAAAAATTGCAGGGATCTTAGTCATCAGATATTCTAAAAAAATTAAGGTGGATAAACTACATATTCTCCATGATACTCTTCTTCATCAACTTGTTATTAGTTTGTTTCGGCTGTTAGAGGGAAATTTTTAGAAACCACATATTCCTCATCATGCTCTTCTTCAGTCTATATTAGTTTTTTTTGGGCTATTAATGGGAAATTTTAGAGACCATATATTCCCAATCATTCTTCTTTTTCAACTTCTAGATGATATTGGTGCGTCACCTAATTTGACTTCTCTGGAACAAGTGTATCATGTCTATAATGACCTTTAAAACTGCCTTTAAATTTAAATTCAAGCACTGGCTTCCTTTTACAAAAAGAAAAAAAAGATCCCCAATGCTTTTTAAAGATGCTTTCAATTTCCAAGCAGAATTGTGGGCCCATTCCATCAAGTGAAGAAGAAATATCTATCATATTTTCTAAAAAGATAAATTTAACTCCAAAATAGCTGGATCAAATAATCATGAGAATTCATCATATGTATTCTACACGTATTTGTATTCAATAATTTGTAAGAAAGTTAAGCGTGATGCTAAAGAAAAACAACAATCATGCTTATTCTCTCAAAGTCAAAAGGTTAGTCCTTTATCCTTTCAAATTGACCAAGTATCAAATATTATCTTAACACTTTCATTTGTTGACTTGTTAGTTTTATCCCAGTTAACCCTTTCATTTATTGACTTATTGATTTATCCCGATTAACCTCTTTTATTCATTGACTTATCAACTTTGTCTTAATCAACCCCTTTTATTCATCGACTTGTCAGCTATTTTTATTCGTTGATTTGTTAGCTTTATCTCGATCAACCTCTTTTATTTGTTGACTTGTCGATTTTGTCCTAATCAATCTATTTTATTTGTTGGCTTATGGGTTCCATCTCGATCAACCCTTTTATTTATTGACTTGTAGGTTTTGTCTTAATTAACCCTTACTTATGTTGACTTATCGGCTCAGTCCCAGTCAACCTTTTACCCTTGTTGACCTATAGGTTTTGCCTTGGTCAACCTTTTATCTCTATTGACTCATAGGTTTTGTCCCAGTCAACTTTTTTATCCTTATTGACCTATAGGTTTTATCTCATTTACCTTTTATCTTTGGTCACTCATAGGTTTTGTCCTAATCAACCCTTTATCCTTGTTGACCTATAGGTTTTACCCCGGTTAACCTTTTATCTTTATTGACTCATAGGTTTTGCCCTAGTCAATCTTTTATCCTTTTTGACCTGTAGGTTTTGCCCGGTCAACCCTTTATCCTTGTTGACTTATAGGTTTTACCTCAGCCAACCCTTTATCCATGTTGACTTGTAGGTTTTATCTTGGTTAACCTTTTATCTTTGTTGACTCGTAGGTTTTGCCTTAGTCAACCTTATCTTCATTGACTTGTAGATTTTGCCTCAGTTAACCTCTTACCTCTATTAACTTGTCTAGCTTTATCCCAGTCAACTCCTCTTGTTTGTTGACTAGCATGGTTTTATCCTAGTCAACTCCTTGTGACTTAGGTCTAGCCCTAGTCATCGTTTAATTTAAGGTTTCTCTTTAGGGCTAATTAGCTTTTATTTTTGTTTTTTAGTTTAGTTTATTTTTCAAAACTTAATGACCCAAATAAAATTTGTCTATTTGGGCTTTGCCTTGTTCCTAATTCTCAGCAATAGTCAAAGAGCGGCAGCTGTATACAACTAATTTCGTCCAAGTCCCTTTTTTAATAATCCTGAATATCTGAGATTAAGAACTTAATTGCCACCCTCATTGGGAACAACCTTTTTTAGATGAATAAGATATTTTCAACATTTTTTAATCATATTTAAATGGTTACGTGATAGAAAAAGTCATATTTTGATCTCTAATTTTAGATATACAAGACAAATATTTAAAGAAAAAATATTTTTTTAATATTTTCTTGTCAAAATTATCAAAATCTATATTTGCAAATGATATCACGGTCAAGTTTTCTAATTTTAGGAATTTTTCATGAATTTTTCATCAAATTTAGGAAATTGACTATCATATATTTTACCAACACCTATGTAGTATTTATGTCGAAACGCACTACGAAAAATAAAAATATTCAAGAAAAAAATTGTATTAGCATTTTATACTACAAGATGTCAAGTTGTCTATTTTTATAATTAATTTTGAAAATTTTACAATACCAAGGGCATCATACTCGTAAAATTTTTCTTGTAAAATTATTTCAAATTTTAGATTTTTATCTTTACCATTTTGTAAATTAATATTTTGAGTAATATGTTTTATTTAATTTATTTTATATAAGTTTTAATGCATTTTTTGGGAAATTTTCTCAGTTCTAGAATATGAACTTTCTGTTATCAATAAAATTTTTGGAAGAATTTTCTCAAATTTTGAACTTCAAAATTCTTTAAATATTTTCATTTAACCACCATTAAATCAGTTTTTCAAAATTTATTTTATTTTATGAGTTTGGATTTTTTTATAATTCTCTTATTTCTTAGGTACGGAGTTTTCAGGAAGAATTTTTTGAGTTTAAAATTTTTAAAATTCATCAAATATTTTCATTAAATTTATATTAAATTAATTTTTAAAAATTCAATTGATTCTATGAGTTTTGAATTTTTTCCAAATAACAAATTTCTTCTATAAAGTTTTTCTCATAAAAGTTTACAAGTTTTGTATTTTAATTTTTTTTCCTGCACATAAGACTTCTCAAAAATTTTCTTTTATAATTCAATAGTAGAAACTTTTATAAGAAAATTTTATTAATTTTATTTTGGGCAAAATCTCCTTAATGGGGTAAAAATTTCAAAGTTTGCCAATAATAGGCCCAATAAGCCCAATAATTTCTCAACAAGCCTAATGACCTTACCAAGCCCATTTTCTTAATTTTTTTTACCAAGCCCATTTCATTCTTTAAAAGCCTACCAAGCCCATTTTAAGTGCTAATTTTTCAACAAAGTCCACTAACCTTTTTCTTTTTTATTTTATATCAATTATTTTGATTCAAATTTTGTATGGAATTTTGATTGGAATTTCCATATAATTAAATTCTTAATTGGATTTATTATGTGAAATTTTGTTGAGTACTTGAATTTTAATTTATTATCATTTTTTTCATGGAATTTCCAATTAGAATTTTCTTGCATCTTGATTGAATTTATTTCTTTTCTTTTTGGAACTTATGCATTTATAATTAAATTTTGTTTTTACATAATTAATTTTATAATTTGCTAATTTATTTACATGAAATTCAATTTGATTGGAATTAAATTTTTTTCTAACTAATTTAGTTTCTTCCTAACTAATTTCGCCAAGCAGGCCAAAAATGACACATGATCATCATGCCACCTACACTAGCATAATCATGACAATAAGATGGTGGCTTGTAAGAAAATATGACAAGGGCATAGGCTTATGACACAACAATAATCATTTCTAACCTAACAAGTTAACAAAATATCAAATAAATAAAAAAAAAGAATAAGACATGGAAATTTGGCCAAGGAGGATGAAATCATCCTCCCTTATAAATGGGGGAGGATGTTTTCTTCAAGTGTTCTTATTTTAGGAGCTAAAAAAAAGAAGAAAAAAAGAAAGTAAAAAGGAAAAAGAATTTAACTTATTTCAAAAGCTTTCAAGGTAGTTTCTTCTCAAAAATTCATGTTGTTTATTTCATCTTTTATTTTTATTCATTTCATTTTCATCTTTTTGAATTCTGGATGGTAGTTCCATGATCCTTACTTTTTAAGGTGATTAAGCCTAAGCTATGGCATATTTCTTACTTTAAAAGCTAAGTTTAGAACCATGACCATTCCTTTTTGCTGTTGTTTAAATTTCATTAAAATTATATTTTCAAGGTTTAAATGCTTTAAATTATGTCATATGAGTTAAAATAAATTTTAAGGTTGATGGACTTCATGAATCATACATGGTTGTTTTTAGCATTTTTTATTTTATTTTTATTTTTATTTTTACATCTAGTTTGTGATTTCTTTTAAATATTAATATTTTGAGAATTTTTGTTGTGTGTTGAGCTTGGTAGTATTCTAGGATGATCTTAAC
>JBBYHM010000027.1:2182165-2184665 GCA_038381775.1 Adansonia rubrostipa
GCATCCCCGAGCAGTGATCCCTCGGTTAAAATTCAGGTCATGCTTGCCATCCGATCATGTGCCTCGATTGACTGGTTGCCTTGGTTCCATAATAGAGACCCTTCGAGGTCCAAGTGATCTGAAGTAAGGTGCCCTGTCCTTGGGTTCTGGATTGATTGGCGTGCATGTGTGGGGAATTCGGTGAAGCTCGTGCTTGGGATCATGCCCATGTGCCTGGCATGGTCCACCCCCAGGCAGCGGTCCCTCGATTGAAATCTAGGTCTTACTTTTTAGCCGATCATATACATCAGGTTCTTGATCGGTTGGCGTGCATGTGTTACAGATGAGGCATGGTCGTGCCGAAAGGCTAGGCCGGTGTCCGCAGTCTTATAGCCCTTACTTTGGCAATCGCTGAAGGCTTTGGGCATCAATCCCATGCCTGCTGTCGATGCTGACCGTGACTCTGGGATCAAGTCCACTCCTTGGGTTAGTTGCCCTTTGGGTCACATTGTTAGAAGAATGGGCGGGGTGCGGTCTTGGCCGATCCAAGTCTCGGTGGGTTGTACATGGATGGACTATGGATGCCTTGCAATCCTTCATCGTTGTATTACGCAGGGCAGTGCTGCTCTCTAAAAAAGTTGACCTTATTTCGGACAAGCCCATGTCTGGTAGTAGTAGAACTCAAAAAACTCTTAAACTCTTTAGGGGGAGGTGATTCTCGAGCCCTTACCCCACCCCTCTTCGGGGCTATAGGGGTGAGTGCGCATAGGCTGGGGCACTTGTGCACACTCTAGGCACTGCAGGGGTAGTCTCGTGCCCCTAGCGATTGTCCCATTCAGTTGTTGGTTGGTGGTGTTGCCTCGTCTGCCAGGTATCATGCTCCATGTGCCTGGCATGGTGCACCCCCGGCAGTAGTTCCTCAGTCGAAATCCAAACATGTGTGGCGAAGGGGACATGGCTATGCTGAAAGGCTGGGCTCGTGCCTGCAGTGATGCTGCACATAACCCCAGTACCAAGTTCACCGATTCAGGTGATGGAATCCTGGGGTGGCGTAAGCAGAAGCTGCAGGTCTGATCTCGACCTGGCCATGCCCCTTGCGCATAGGCAGTCTCGTGGCCCTTGCACATGGGCAGTCTCGTAGCCATGCCCCAGCAAGTCATGTCTCGCTGGCTATGTTGCCTAAGACTCTAGGAGCGAGTCCCTTCAATTGACAATGAACTCAAGGGGACTTTGGTGGCAGAGTTGTGCACGCTCGATCTTGGCCCGTCCTGCTCTTAGTGGGTTCGTGCGGCTATTTATCCTTCGATGTCTGGGGTGGGCACTTTTTATGGCCCTGGGTTTTCTCCTGCCAAACAGTTATGGTGTGGCCCCATATAGCGTTGCCTTCGCTTGCCGATCAAGTTCTTGGTCAGAAGGGTTATGGGCCAGTGTGCGAGGATTTTGCCACCCTTACGCAATGGGCATGTGAGTGGTGCTTCAGACGTGCGTGTTGGTAGGCTCCATGCTCTTAAGCATCGAACTGTCGACCATCGCTCATCTTAAGTCTTTCCCCCATGGACTTCATGACCGAGGGTGCAATCGGGATCCTGTGCTACTTACCTGTACCGATGAAATTCGATTGTCATGTTGTCCCTCTTTGATCTCGTGCCCTTAAGGACTACGCGGAAAGACTTGATTCATAACTCGCGTTCTAGGTGTGCCCCCGAATTCAATGCAGCCACTTGGGTGCACGGGTGCTTGATCTTCGCTTGTAGATTAAAAAGCTTTATGGGCTTGAGGCCATGTCCCCATTCGGTTGTTGCGATTCAGTTTTGTCACTAGACACGTATGACGCTCGTGCCCTGTCTTGGACTCTCCACTATCATCGCAATGCGTTAAGGCCCATGCGGTGCCGACGTTGAGATGGAATGCTACTTGGTTGATCTTGCCAGTAGTCATATGCTTGTCTCAAAGATTAAGTCATGCATGTGTAAGTATGAACAAATTCGGACTGTAAAACTGTGAATGGCTTATTAAATCAGTTATAGTTTGTTTGATGGTATTTGCTACTCGGATAACTGTAGTAATTCTAGAGCTAATACGTGCAAGAAACCTTGACTTCTGGAAGGGATGCATTGATTAGATAAAAGGTCGATGCGGGCCCTGCCCATTGCTCTGATGATTCATGATAACTCGACAGATCACACAGCCTTCGTGCCAGCGACGCATCATTCAAATTTTTACCTTATCAACTTTCTATGGTAGGGTAGTGGCTTACTACGATGGTGACAGGTGATGGAGAATTAGGGTTCAATTCCAGAGAGGGAGCCTGAGAAACGGCTACCACATCCAAGGAAGGCAACAGGCGAGCAAATTACCCAATCCTAACATAGGGAGGTAGTGACAATAAATAACAATACTAGGCTTTATAAGTCTAGTAATTGGAATGAGTACATTCTAAATCCCTAAATGAGGATCCATTTGAGGGCAAGTCTAGTGCCAGCAGCCGTGGTAATTCCAGCTCCAATAATGCATATTTAAG
>JBBYHM010000027.1:2189665-2220477 GCA_038381775.1 Adansonia rubrostipa
AGCGGGGCTAGGTCTCAGCGCCACCCCTTCCTACACTCGTAGGGGCTCCCTTCACCATTAGATGGGTTCACCAGTGATGGTCCGATGACGGTGCCGATGACCCCGAGTAAGGCATCAGCAACATGTGCGGAGGTTCACACGCATGCAACGAGTCTTTCCTCCATCGGTATTGGCCCTATTTGTCCCTTTGCTCCCCCCGTACCCAATGGGGGGCATCCCGAAGCATTGCTTCTGCCGGTTATGTGTCCCGGTGATGGCCCCTTACGTCCCTCCCCTCACATGTCACTAGGCATTGCATCAGTCGATTGGGTGGGGGGTGGGGCGTGCCCTGGCCGCCCTTAGGGTGGCAGTGTGCACCCCAACCTGCTAAGGGTCTAGATGGTGCACCCCAACAGCTCTGTGAGGTGGTCGAGGCCTGCCCCACTGACCCCGAAGGTGCACAGGGTGTGCCCTTACCTCCTAAGTAGCAGGAGAAGTGCACCCCAACTACCTCAAGGGTGGACGAGGTGTGCCCCAATTGCCCTCTGGGTGGCAAGGTTACACCCCAATCGCCCCAAGGGTGGACAAAGTGCACCCTAACCTCCCTCGGGGTGGCAGGGTTATGCCCAAACTGCCCTCAGGGTGGTCAAGGTGTACCCCAGTAGCCTCGAGTATGGGTAGGGCATGCCCTGTGTAACTGGCTCTGTGCCCACCTCGGCCACCCCCAGGTGGAAGAAAAAGAAGTGTCCCTATTCTAGACATGGGTATGTCTGCTGTTGGTATAGCTGAAAAATATCTTAAACTCTTTAAGGGGGAGAGATATTTGAGCAGCAGGGGTAAGGGTGCTAGGGTGCAACCAAAGGGTGCCTGCCGGGCACCTAGGGTGGGGCCTCAGTGCCACCCCTCCCCACATTATCGGGGTTCCCCCTACCATCAAACGGGTTCACCAGTGGTGCTCTAGTGACAGTGTTGATGACCCCGAGCAAGGCATCAGCATCATGTGCAGAGGCTCACGCACATGCAATGAGTCCCTCCCCTCTCGGTAATGGCCCTATTCGTCCTTCCCTTCCCCCTTCGCACCCAATATGGGCATCCCTAAATGTTGCTACTGCCGGTTGGGTGTCTTAGCAATGGTCCCTCCCGTCCCTCCCCCCACATGTCACTTAGCGTTGCTTCCATCGGTTGGATCATCCGATAATGGCCCTACTCGTCCCTCCCCCCACACTGAAAGTGGGGCGTCCCTGAGCGTTGCATCGGATGGTTGGTTTTTTGGGCACAAGCCCCCTAGTTGTGCCTTGGGTGTGAGCAGGAGACCCTTTGGTGTGGGCAGGGCATGCCCTTTGTGCCCGAGGGTGTGTGCCTCTGTTGCTCTTGGTGTGGCCAAGGAGTGCCCCATGTGCGCCCCTTATATTATTATGTCTTTAGATTATGATGGTACTTCTCCAAAAGCGTCCCGTTTTCAAGCATTTCAAGCACCTTGCCTCAGATCACTTAGACCCTGAAGGGTCTCCATCAAAGCAAGGCAACCAGTCACTCGATGCACATGACCAGATGGCAAGCATGACCTGGATTTCGATCGAGGGACTGCTACCTAAGGGTGCACCATGCCAGGCACATGGGCACAATCCAAGGCATGAGGTTCACCAAATTCACTACACATGCACGCCAATCGATCAAGAACCTACATACGGGGCACCCAGCCTCAGATCACTTGGACCCCAAAGGGTCTCCATCACTGAAGAAGGCAACTAGTCACCCGACGCACACCACTGGATGGCAAGCACAACCTGAATTTTGATCAAGGGACTACTGCCTGGGGGAGCACCATGCCAGGCACATGGGCACGATCCCAAGCACGAGCTTCATCGAATTCCCCACATATGCATGCTAACCGATCGAGAACCTAAGGATGGGGCACCTCGTTTTAGATCGCTTGGACCCTGAAGGGTCTCTATCACCAAAGCAAGGCAACCAGTCACCCGATGCACACGACTGGATGGCAAGCATAACTTGAATTTTGACCAAGGGACTGCTGCCTGTGGGCACACCCTACCAGGCACATGGGCACATTCCCTGGCATGAGCTTCACCGAATTCCCCACACGTGTGCCATTCGATCAAGAACCTACAGATAGGGCACCTCACTTTGGGTCACTTGGACCTCGAAAGGTCTCCATCACCAAAGTAAGGCAACTAGTTGCCTGATGCACATGACTGGGAGGCATGCATGGCCTGGCATTCACTCGAGGCAATAGTGGCCAAGGCAAACACCATGCCAGGGACATGGTGTGCCCCCTGTACTCCCCTAGGGTGGGGGTAGGGTAGGGGGCCAAGGATTACTACCTTCTAAAGAGTTTATGTGATTTTTTGGCTATGCTTCCAGCAGACATTGAAATGTTTGAAAATGGGACACTTTTAGAGAAGTACCATCATAATATAAAAACATAATAATATAACGGGCACACCCCACCCACCCTTGGGGCGGCCGGGGCGTAAACTGCTCACCGCTGGAGGTTCACAGGGCGTGCGCTTCCTACACCAAGAGCTGGAAGGCGCACTATACGCCCCGCCCATACCAAGAGCAGCAGGGGCACACGCCCTCGGGCATAAGGGGCACACCTTACCCACACCAGAAGGTTTTTTGCTCACACCCAAGGCACAATTAGGGGGCCTGCTGCCGGGCCTTGTGCCCAAAAACCTATCCAATCAATGCAATGCTCAGGGACTTCCCCCTTTCAGGGTGGGGAGGGAGGGACAAGTAGGGCTATCGTCAGATGACCCAACCAATGGAAACAATGCTTAAAGATGTATGGGGGGAGGGACACAAGGGATCATTGCCATGACACCCCAGCACCCCCACCCCTGGTGCTTAAATATCACTCCCCCCTAAAGAGTTTAAGAGATTTTTTAGCAATACCAGTAGTAGACACACCCACATCTAGAACAGGGACATTTTTTTCCCTACCACTGAGGGGGTGGCTGGGGCAGGCACCGAGCCAGGCATGTAGGGCATGCCCTGCCTACACTCGGGGCTACTGGGGCTTACCCTGACCACCTTGAGGGTGGTTGGGATACACCCCATCCACCCCTGGGGTGGTTGGGTGCACCCCTCCTGCCACCTAGGAGGTAGGGGCACACCTTGCACACCTTCGAGGCCAATGGAATGTACCTCAGCCACCCTACGGAGCAGATAGGGTGCACCCCCGCCCACCTAAGGGCGGCCAGGGCATGCCCCGCCCCCCACCCAACTGACCAACGCAATGCTTAGCAACGTGTGGGGGAAGGGATGCAAGGGGCCGTCAGAGGGATACCCAATCAGTAGGAGCAAAGTTTGGGATACCTTCATTTCAATGCGGGAGGGAAGGATGAGTGGGCCATCGTCGGATGACCCAACTGACGAAAGCAACGCTTAGCGACATGAGGGGAGGGACACGAGGGACTGTTGTCATGACACCTAATCGGTAGTAGCAACGTTTAGGGACACCCCCATTTGGTATGAGAAGAGGAAGAGAGGGACAAATGGGGCCATTGCCGATGAGGGAAGGACTCGTTGCACGTGCATGGGCGTCTGTATGTGCTACTGATGCATTGCTTGAGGTTGTAGGCATCGTCATCAGAGCACAGCTAATGAACCCATCCTGTGATGGGGGGGAAGCCTCGACAAGTGTGGGGAGGGGTGGCATTGAGGCCCTGCCCTGACTGCCCAAAAAGCACCCTACAGGTGCACCCCAGCACCCTCACCCTTGCTGCTCAAATATCACTCCCCCCTAAAGAGTTTAAGAGATTTTTTAGCAATACCAGTAGCAGACATACCCACGTCTAGAACAGGGACACTTTTTTCCTCCCACCTGGGGTGGCCGGGGCAAGC
Organism: Adansonia rubrostipa; assembly: GCA_038381775.1. Taxonomy (NCBI): domain Eukaryota; kingdom Viridiplantae; phylum Streptophyta; class Magnoliopsida; order Malvales; family Malvaceae; genus Adansonia; species Adansonia rubrostipa. The sequence continues at coordinate 2,193,512 of JBBYHM010000027.1, forward strand.
ACTAAGCCAGGCACACGGGGCATGCCCTACCTACACTTACGGCAGCTGAGGCGTACCCTACCACCCCAAGGGCGGTTGGGGCTCACCCTCAGGGCTGGTGGGGTGCACCCTCCCTGACCCTTAGCCAGGACAGGGCACACATCCTTTCAGGCCCCTTGGGTGTGAGGGTTGCACCCCACCCACCTCGCTGGCTAGCCTAGGGCACGCCCTGCCCACCTCGAGGCACCCTGGGTGTGCCCTTTGGGGTTGCTAGCGACGGCACGCACCAAGCTAAGAGTCGCCCTTGACGAGGCCATCTCAGGCATGCCTCTGGCGGCGCTGAGGTTATCCGACGTATCCTTTGCCCTCGATATCATGCCTCAGGCATCAGGTGCCTGAACTCACAAGATCTCACGAGTGTCATGTTCGATGCCGAGTTCCTTTCACAGATAGACAAGGCAGGGGGTGCCTATTTCTGTACTTGGGCTCTCATGGGGGAACCTCGGTTCGGGCTGTAACCCCAGCAGGTACTTGTGAGAAAAAAAACTAAAACATCTGTTTTTTACTTTTTCGCTTCACTGAGGGGAAGGGATGAATCAAAACGGTAAAGGGCTGAATCTCAGTGGATCATGGCAGCAAGGCCACTTTGCCACTTACAATACCTCATTGCATATTTAAGTCATCTGTAAAGGATTCTACCCATCGCTTGATGGAAATTACACTTTAAGGGGAGTCGTGTGGCTCGTCCGTCGTTGGGGCTGCACCTATGACATGTGCCCTTGGGGGCTGAGGGCCCCTACTATGGGTCAGTAATCAAGCGACAGGCGCATGCATCACTTCTAGCCTGGATTCTGACTTAGAGGCTTTCAGTCATAATCCAGTGCACGGTAGCTTCGTGCCACTGGCTTTTTAACCAAGCACGATAACCAGTTGTGCGAATCAATGGTTCCTCTCATACTAGGTTGAATTACTATCGCGATGCGACCATCAGTAGGGTAAAACTAACCTTTCTCACAACAGTCTAAACCCAGCTTACGTTCCCTGTTGGTGGGTGAACAATGCCACACTTGGTGAATTCTGCTTCACAATGACAGGAATAGCCGACATCGAAGGATCAAAAAGCAATGTTGCTATGAACGCTTGGCTGCCACAAGCTAGTTATCCCTATGGTAACTTTTCTGACACCTCTAGCTTTAAATCCTGAAGGCCTAAAAGATTGATAGGCCATACTTTCATGGTTCGTATTCGTACTGGAAATCACAATCAAACAAGCTTTTACACTTTTGTTCCACACGAGATTTCTATTCTCGTTGAGCTCATCTTAGGACACCTAAATTATCTTTTAACAAAAGTGCCGCCCTAGCCAAACTCCCCACCTGACAATGTCTTCCATCTAGATCAATCGGCCGAGGCTAACCTTGGGTCCAAAAAGAGGGGTCGTGCCCTGCCTCCGATTCACTGAATAAGTAAAATAACATTAAAAGTAGTGGTATTTCAATTTTGCTTGAGGGCTCCCACTTATCCTACACCTCTCAAGTTATTTCATAAAGTCAGACTAGAGTCAAGCTTAACAGGGTCTTCTTTCCTTGCTGATTCCGCCAAGCCCGTTCCCTTGGCTGTGGTTTCGTTGGATAATAGATAGGGATGTGGGAATCTCATTAATCCATTAATGTACATCACTAACTAGATGATGAGGCATTTGGCTACCTAGAGAGAGTCATAGTTACTCCTGCCATTTACCCCCGCTTGGTTGAATTTCTTTACTTTGACATTCAGAACACTGGGTAGAAATCACATTACGTGAGCATCCGCAGGGACTACCGCAATGCTTTGTTTTAATTAAACAGTCGGATTCCTCTTGTCCGTACCAATTCTGAGTCAACTGTTCGTCACCCGGGGAAGGCCCTCGAGGGAGCCATACTCGGTCGGCATGCGGCATAAGGTTCACTGAATTAGCTACACATGCATGTCATCTGGTCGAGAACCTAGCGATGGAGGGTACCTTACCTTAGATCACTTGGACCCCAAAGGGTCTCCATCATCATAGCAAGCAACTAGTCATCCGATGCACTGTCAGATGGCAAGCATGACTTAGATTTTGGCTGAAGGACTACAACTAGGGGGTGCACCATGCCAGGCACATAGGCACAATCCCAGGCTAAATTCGCTATGCATGCACACCAACTAATCGAGATCCTAGAGACGGGGCACTTCGCCTTGGATCACTTTGACCTTGAAGGGTTTCCATCACCCCAGCAAGGCAACTAATTGCTTGATCCATGATCAAATGGCAAGCATGACCTAGATTTTGATCGAGAGACTACTGCTAAGGGGGCACTATGCTAGGCACACGGGCACAAATCCAGGCATAAGGTTCATCGAATTTGCACGTGAACACACCAACTGATCGAGAACCAAGTGACAGGGAACCTTACCTTCGATCACTTGGACTTTAAAGGGTTTCCATCATCGTAGCAAGGCAGCCAGTCGCCCGATGCACGATCAAATGGCACGCATGACCTAGATTTCAATCGAGTGACTATTGCTAAGGGGCGTACCATGCCAGTCACATCGACATAATCCTAGGTATGAGCTTCACTTAATTCACCACACGAGCATGCCAATTGATCGAGAACCTAGAACAAGGGACCTCGCCTTGGATCACTTGGATCCTTAAAGGTCTCCATCAATGCTGTAAGGCAACCAGTCGCTCGATGCATTGTCAGATGGCAAGCATGACTTGGGTTTTGATTGAGGGACTACTGCTAGTGGGTGCACCTTGCCAGGCACATAGGCACAATCCTAGGCATGAGTTCACCGAATTAGCCAAACATACATGCCAACTAATCGAGAATCAAGCGATGGAAGACCTCACCATGGATCACTTAGAGCTTGAAGGGTCTCCATCACTGCAGCAATGCAACTGGGCACCCGATACACAGCCAGATGGCAAGCACGACTTGGATTTTGATTGAGGGACTACTGCTAGGGGGCATACCATGCTAGGCACAGGGGTACAATCCTAAGCATGAGGTTCACCAAGTATGCCATACCAGCATGCCACCCAATTGAAAACCAAGCAACGAAAGACCTCACCTAGATTACTTGGACCCCAAAGGGTTTCCATCACTGTAGCAAGGCAACCATTCGCTTGATCCATGGCCAGATGACAAGCATGAAATGGATTTTGATCAAGGGCCTACTGCTAGAGGGCACTATGCTAGGCACATAGGCATAAACCCAGGCACGAGGTTCATCAAATTTGCCACATGAGCACACCATCTGATTGAGAACTAAGCGACAGGTGACCTTGCCTTGGATCTTTTGGACCTTGAAACGTCTCCATCACTGCAATAAGGTAACCAATCACTTAACGTACCATTGGATGCCAAGCACAACTTGGGTTTGATCAGGGACTACTATAGTGGGTGCAACATGCCAGACATGTGGGCACAATCGCAGGCACGAGGTTCACTAAATTCACCATACATGCATGCCAACTAATCGAGAATTTAGATATAAGGCACCTCACCCTGTATCATTTAGACCCTGAAGGGTTTTCATCACCACAGTAAGGCAACCAGTAGCTTGATCCATGGTTGGATGGCAAGCATGACCTAGATTTTGATCGAGGGATTACTACCTGCAGCGCAATATGCTACACATATGGGCATAAACTCGAGCATGAGGTTCACCAAATTCGCCACATAAGTACACCATCCGATCAAAAACCAAGCAACGGAGGACCTCACATTGGATCACTTGGACCTCAAAAGGTTTCCATCACCACAGCAAGGCAACCAATCGCTCGATGCATGGTCGGATGGCAACCATGACCTAAATTTCGATCGAGGGACTACTGCTAGGGGGCACACCATGCCTAGCACTTCCTAGGAATGAGCTTCACCGAATTCACCATATGAGCATGCCAATTGAAGGGTCTCCATCATCGTAGTAAGGCAACCAGACACCCGATGCATGGCCGGATGGCAAGCATGACTTGGATATTGATCGAGGGACTACTGCCAGGGGGTGCACCATGCCAAGCATATGGGCACAATCCCAGGCGTGAGTTTTATCAAATTCACCACACAAGCATACCTACCTATCGAGAACCTAGTGACTAGGGGCCTCACCTTGGATCACTTGGACCCCGAAGGGTCTTCATCAATGCAGCAAGACAACTAGTCACCAAATACATGACAGGATGGCAAGCAGGACCTAGATTTCGATCGAGGGATTATTGCTAGGGGCAAACCATGCCAAGCAGATAGGCACAATCCTAAGCATGAGGTTCACCGAATACGCCACGCGAACACGCCATCCAAAGGGTTTCTATCCTCACAGCAAGGCAAGTAATCATTCGATGCAAGACCAGATAGCAAGCATGACTTAGATTTCGATCGAGGGACTACTGCCAAAAGGTGTACCATGATAGGCACATGGGTACAGTCCTAGACCAAATTCCCTATGCATGCAAGCCAACTAATCAAGAACCTAGAGATGGGGCACCTTACCTTGGATCACTTGGACCCCAAAGGGTTTCTATCATTGCAACAAGGCAACCAGTTGCCTGATCCATGATCGAATTGCAAGCATGACCTGGATTTTGATTAAGGGACTATTGCTAGAGGGCACACTATGCTAAGCACATGGGCACAAACCCAGGCATGAAGTTCACTAAATTTGCCACATGAGTGCATTATTCGATCGAGAACTAAGCAATGAAAGACCCCACCTTGGATCACTTTCACCTTAAAGTGTTTCCATCACTGCAGCAAGGTAGCCAGTCACTTGATCCATGGTCGGATGGCAAGCATTGACCTAAATTTTGATCGAGGGACTACTGCTAGAGGTCGTACCATGCCAGGCATATGGGCATAATCCCAGGCACGAGCTTCAGCAAATTTGCGACATGAGCATGCCAACCGATCGGGAAGGTAAGCATTCACCCAATGCACCATCAGATGGCATGCAAGAGCTCAGTTTTGATCGAGGGACTACTGCCAGTGGATGCACCATGTAAGGAACATGGGCACAATCACAGACATGAGGGTCACCAAATTTGCCACACATGCAAGCCAAGTAATTGAGAACCTAGAGGTGGGGTACCTCGCCTTGGATCACTTGGACCCTAAAGGGTTTCCATCATCGCAGCAAGGCAACCTTTCACCTGATCCATAATTGGATGGCAAGCATGACCTGGATTTCGATCAAGAGACTACTACCAGAGGGCATACTATGCTAGGCATATGGGCACAAACTTAGGGATGGAGTTCACTAAATTTGCCATATGAGCACACCATCCGATCGAGAACCAAGTGATGGAGGACCTTGCCTTGGATCACTTTGACCTTCCATCACCATAGCAAGGCAGCCAATTGCCCGATGCATGATCAGATGGCAAGCACGACCTAGATTTCGATCAAGGGACTACTACCAGAGGGCGTACTATGCTAGGCACATGGGCACAATCCCAGGCATGAGCTTCATCGAATTCATCACATGAGCATGCCAACCGATCAAGAACTGAGCGACAAGTGACCTCGCCTTGGATCACTTGGACTGCGAAGGGTCTCCATCACTATAGTATGGCAACTAGTCACCCGATGCATCATTGGATGGCAAGCCTGACCTTGGTTTTGATCGAGGGACTATTGCCTATAAGCGCACAATGCCAGGTACATAGGCACAATCCTAGGCATGAGGTTCATCGAATTTGCCACACATGCAAGCAAAGTAATCAAGGGCCTAGAGATGAGTCACCTCACCTCAGATCAATTAAACCCCAAAAGGCTTTCATCACTGCAATAAGGCAACAAGTTGCCTGATCCATGGCTAGATGGCATGTATAACCTAGATTTTGTTCAAGGGACTACTACTAGGGGGTGCATTATGCTAGGCACATGGGCGCAAACCCAGGCATGAAGTTCACCAAATTTGGCATAAAAGCACACCATCCGAATGAGAACCAAGTGATGGGGGACCTCAGCTTAGATCACTTTGACCTAAAAGGGTTTCCATCATCGCAGCAAGGTAGCCTATCACCCGATGCATGACCGGATGGCAAGCACAACCTAGATTTTGATCGAGGGACTACTGCCAAGGCGACATCATGCCAAGCACATGGGCATAATCCCAAGCACTAGCTTCATCAAATTTGCCATACAAGCATGCCAACTGATCAGGAACCAAACGACGAAGGACCTAACCTTGGATCACTTGGACTGTGAAAGGTTTCCATCACCGCAGCAAGGCAACTAGTCACCTAATGCACCATTGGATGGCAAGCACGAACTTGGTTTCAATCAAGGGAATACGATCAGTGGGCATACCATGCCAAGCACATGGGCACAATCCCAGGCATGAGGTTAATCGAATTTTCCACACATGCAAGCCAAGTAATCGAGAACCTAGTGACAGGGCACCTCGCCTTAGATCACTTAAACACAAAGGGTTTCCATCATTGTAGCAAGGTAACCAATCGCCTGATCCATGGTCAAATGGCAAGCATTACTAGGATTTCGATCTAGGGACTATTGCTAGAAGGTGCACTATGCTAGACACATGGGCATAAACCCAGGCAAGGTTTACCAAATTAGTCGCATGAGCACACCATCTGATTAAGAACTAAGTAATGGGGGACCTCGCCTTGGATCATTCAGACCTTGAAGGGTTTCCATCACTGCAGTAAGGCAACCAATCACCCGATGCACCATCGGATGGCAAGCACAACCTTGGTTTTGATCGAAAGACGATTGCTAGTGGGCGTACCATCTAGGCACATGGGCATAATCCCAGGTACTAGGTTGACCGAATTGTCCTCACATGCAAGCCAAGTAATCGAGAACCTAGAGATGGGGCACCTTGCCTTGGATCACTTAGACCCTGAAGGGTTTCTGTCACTGAAGCAAGGCAACCAGTCACCTGATCCATGGACGAATGGCAAGCATGACCTAGATTTTGATCAAGGGAATACTGCTAAGAGGCGCACTATGCTAGGCACATAGGCATAAACGTAGGCATAGAGTTCATCGAATTTACCATACGAGCACACCATCCGATCGAGAACCAACTAATGGGCGACCCCACCTTGCATCACTTTGACCTTAAAGGGTTTCCATCACTATAGCAAGGCAACTAGTCGCCTGATGCATGGCCAGATGGCAAGCATGACCTAGATTTTGATCGAGGGACTACTGCTAGGGGGCGCACCATGTTAGGCACATCGGTACAATCCTAGGCACGAGTTTCATCAAATTTGCCACATGAAAACGCCAATCGATCGAGAATCGAGCAACGGGTGACCTCGCCTTGGATCACTTGGTTTGTGAAGGGTCTCTATCACTACAAGAAGGCAACTAGTCACCCGATGCATCGTCGAATGGCAAGCCTAACCTTGGTTTTGATTGAGGGACTACTGCCAGTAGGTGCACCATGCTAGGCACATAGGCACAATCCCAGGCATGAGGATCATCAAATTTGCCACACATGCAAGCGAAGTAATTTAGAACCTAAAGATGGGGCACCTTACCTTAGATTACCTGGACCCCGAAGGGTTTTTATCACTGCAGCAAGGAACCAATCGCTTGATCCATGGCTGGATGGAAAACATGACTTGGATTTCGTTCAAGGGACTACTACGAGGGGGCACACTATGCTAGACACATGGGCACAAACCCAGGCATGAAGTTCACCGAATTTGGCATAAGAGCACACCATCCGAATGAGAACCAAGCGATGGGGGACCTCAGCTTAGATCACTTTGACCTGGAAGGGTTTCCATCATTGCAGCAAGGTAGCCTGTCACCTGATGCATGATTAGATGGCAAGCACAACCTAGATTTTGATCGAGGGACTATTACTAGGGGGCACAGCATGCCAGGCACATGGGCATAATCCTAGGCATGACCTTCATCGAATTTACCACACAAGCATGTCAACTGATCGAGAACCGAGTGACGAGGGACCTTACCTTGGATCACTTCGACTACAAAGGGTCCCCATCATCACAGCAAGGCAAACAGTCACCCAATGCACTGTCAGATGGAAAACATGACCTCAATTTCGATTGAGGGACTATTGCCAGTGGGTGTACCACGTCAAGCATATAGGCATAATCCCAGGCACGAGGTTGATCGAATTTTCCACACATGCAAGCCAAGTAATCGAGAACTTAGACACAGGGCACCTTGCCTTGGATCACTTAGACCCCAAAGGGTTTCCATCATCGCAGCAAAGTAACCAGTCGCCTGATCCATGGTCGAATGGCAAGCATAACCTGAATATTGATCAAGGGACTACTAGTAGAGGGCGCACTATGCTGGGCACATGGGCACAAACCCAGGCATGAGGTTCACTAAATTAGTCACATGAGGACACCATCCGATTGAGAACTAAGCGACGGGTGGCCTCACCTTGGATCACTTAGACCTTGAAGGGTTTCCATCATTGTAGTAAGGCAACCAGTCGCCCGATGCACCATCGAATGGCAAATATGACCTTGGTTTCGATTGAAGGACCACTACCAGTAGGCATACCATGCCAGGCATATGGGCACAATCCTAGGCATGAGGTTGACCAAATTTTCCATATATGCAAGCCAAGTAATAGAGAACCTAGAGACAGGGCAACTCACCTCAGATCGCTTGGACCCCGAAGGGTTTCCATCACTGTAGCAAGGTAACCAGTCGCCTGATCCACGGACGGATGGCAAGCATGACCTGGATTTTGATCAAGGGACTACTGCTGGGGGGCGCACTGTGCTAGGTATTTGGGCACAAACCCAAGCACGAGGTTCATTAAATTAGTTGCACGAGCATAGCGTCTGATCAAGAACCAAATGACAAGGGACCTTGCCTTGGATCACTTAGACCTTGAAGGGTTTCCATCACTACAGTAAAGTAACTAGTTGCCTGATGCACCGTCTGATGGAAAGCATGACCTGAGTTTTGATCGAGGGACTACTACTAGGGGCGTACCATGCGAGACACATGAGCACAATCCTAAGTATAAGGTTCACTGAATACGCCAAATGAGCATGCCATTTGATTAAGAACCAAATGATGGAAGACTTCTATTTGGATCACTTAAACCCTGAATGGTTTCCATCACTACAACAAGGCAACTAGTTTCCTAATCCATGGCTGGATGGCAAGCATGACCTGGATTTTGATCTAGGGACTATTGCCAAGGGGTGCATTATGCTAGGCACATGGGCACAAACCTAAGCACGAGGTTCACCAAATTTGCCATACAAACATGCCATCCGATTGAGAACCAAGCGATAGGGGACCTTACCTTAGATCACTTAAAACCTAAAGGGTTTTCATCATCGCAGTAAGGTAGCTAGTCGCCCGATGCATGGCCAAATGGTAAGCACGACTTTGATTTTAATAGAGGGACTACTGCCAAGGGGTGCACCATGCCAGGCACATGGGCACAATCCCAGGCATGAGGTTTACTAAATTCGCCACACATGCATGCCAACTAATCGAGAACCTGAGATGAGGCACCTAGCCTTGGATCACTTAGACCGTGAGAGGTCTCCATTACTGAAGCAAGGCAACCAATCGCCTAATACATGATCGGATGGCAAGCACAGCCTAGATTTTCATCGAGGGACTGCTACCACAAGGTAGATTATGCTAGGAATATGGGCATAATCCTAAGCACGAGGTTCAATGAATTCACCACCCGAGCATGCCAATTGATCGAGAACCTAATGACGGTGACCTCATCTTAGATCACTTAGACCCTGAAGGGTCTTTATCACTGTAACATGGTTACTAGTCACATGATCCACAATCAAATGGCAAGCATGACTTGGATTTTGATTAAGGGACTACTGCCAAAAGGTGCACCATGCTAAGAATGTAGGCATAAACCCAAGCACGAGGTTCACCAAATTCGCCACATGAGCACACCACCCGGTTGATAACCAAGGGACGGGGGACCTTGCCTTGGATCACTTGGACTTCAAAGGCTTTCCATCACTACAGTAAGGCAACCAGTCACCCGATGCATGGTCGGTTGGCAAGCATGACCTAGATTTTGATCGAGGGACTACTATCAAGAGGCACATCGTGCCAGGCACATGGTCATAATCCCATGCACTAGCTTTACTGAATTCACCACATGAGTATGCTAACCGATTGAGAACCTAGTGATGGGGGACCTCGCCTTGGATCACTTAAACCTCAAAAGGTCTCCATCATCGCAGCAAGGTAACCAGTTGCCCAATGCACCGTCAGATGGCAAGCATGACCTAGATTTCGATCGAGGGACTACTACCAAAGGACGCACCATGCTAGGCACATGGGCGCCATCTCAAGCATGAGGTTCTTTGAATTCACCATACATGCACGTAAACCAATTAAGAACCTAGCGATGGGGGACCTTGTCTTGGATCACTTGGACCCTAAAAGATCTCCATCATCGTAGCAAGGTAACCAGTCACCAGATACATGACCAGATGGCAAGCATGACCTAGATTTTGATTGAAGGACTGTTGCCAGAAGGCACACCATGCTAGGCATATGGGCATAATCCCAGGCATGAGGTTCACCAAATTCATCATACATGCATGCCAACCGATTGAGAACCTAATGATAGAGGACCTCACCATGGATCACTTGGACCCTGAGGGGTCTCCATCATCATAGTAAGGTAACCAGTCACTTGATACATGACCGGATAGAAAGCATGACTTAGATTTCGATTGAGAGACTGCTGCCAGGGGGCACACCATGCTACATACATGGGCACAATCCTAAGCACGAGCTTCAATAAATTTGCCATACATGCAAGGCAATCGATCGAGAACCTAGCGATGGGTGGCCTCACCTTGCATCACTTGGACCGCAAAAGGTTTCCATCACTACAGCGATGTAACCAGTTACTGGATACATGACCAGATGGCAAGCATGGCCTGGATTTCAATCGAGGGGCTACTGCTTGGGAGTGCACTATGCCAGACACATGGGCACAATCCTAAGCATGAGCTTCACTGAATTCCCCACTACGCATATCGTCTGTTCAAGGCCATGGCAATCGTGGCCCTTGCTACCGGTCACTAGGGCAACCTAATGATGTAGCAAGGCATTAAGTTAGTGAGTGACATGACCTAGAGGCATGCATGGCCTAGCATTCACTCAAGATAGTTATGGTCAAGACTCGCACCATTCTAGGGACATGGTGTGTGCCTTACCCTACCCCAGAGGGGCTAGATGGTTGGGGCGTGCACCATGCCAGGCACCTAGTACGCCTTGCCTGCCCCTATGGTTAGGGTGGGGTAAGGGGCCAAAGACCACTACCCTCTATAGTGTTTATGAGATTTTTTAGCTATGCTACTAGTAAACATTGAAATGTCTAAGAAAGAGACACTTTTTCATAACCACCATTATATTAAAAAAACATAATAATGTAAGAGGCACACCCCACCCACACCTGGAGCGACAGAGGCCCACAGGGCATGCGTTACCCCCTCTAGTGGGTGGCCTACTCATGCCTAAGGCATAACTAAGAGGCTGGCTATAGGGGCATGCACCTAAAAACCCAACTAATCGATGCAATGATTGGGAACGCACATTTTTTGGTACGGGGGAGAGGGATGAATAGCGCCATCATTCGACCATCTAACTAATAGAAAAAGCTTGTAGTGATGTATTGGGGAGGGATATGAAAAGTCATTGCCAGGACACCCAACTGGCAAGAGCAATGCTTAGGGACGCCCTCTATTGGGTGTGAAGAAGAGGGACGAATAAGGCCATTACCGAAGGGGGAGGGACATATGCGAGGAGGGACTCATTACAAGGGCATAGGCCTTCGCATGTGCTGTCATTGCTAGACTCAGGATCATCAACACCATCACTGGAGCACTGCAAAGAACCCATCTGGTGTCAAGGAAAGCCTCGATAAGTGTCAAAAGGGATGGCATTGAGGCTCTGCCTTAGGCGCTCGATAGGCACCCTATGGTTGCACTCTAGTGCCTCCACCCTTGCTGCTTAGATATCACATCCCCTAAAGAGTTTAAAAGGTTTTTTAGATATGCCAACAGTAGATATACCCACTCTGAAATAGGGAAATTTTTTTCTCCCACATGAGGGTGGCTAGGGTAGGCACTGCAACAAGCATGCAGGGCGTATGTTGCCTACCCTTAGGAAGGATATGGCACACCATGACCACCCTAAGGGTGGTTAGGGAGCACCTACTCTACCCTCTAGGTGACTTAAGTGTAACCCTATGCATTTTTAGGGCTGGTAGGGTGCACCCAGACCACGTTAGGTGGAGGGACGTATGCAGGGAGGGACTCATTACATGTGCTAGGCCTTTGCATGTAATGTCAATGCCAGATCAAGGTCATTAGCATCACTATCAGAGTATTGCAAGAGAACCCACTTGGCTGTAGAGGGAAGCCCCGGTGAGTGTAGGGAAGGGTGCCACTGAGGCCTCACCCTAGGTATACCCCAGAGCCCTCACTATTTATGCTTAGATATCACACCCTCTAAGAGTTTAAAAGATTTTCTAAGTATGCCAGCAACAGACATTACTTATGTCTAAAATAGGGAAACTTTTTTCTCCCATCCGGGGGATGGCCAGGGCAGACACCATGCCAAGCATGCAGGGTATGCCTTGCCCACCCTCAAGGCAACTAGGGCATACTCGAACAACACTTGGATCAGTTGTGACATGCCCTGCCCACTCCACTTGGTAGCTTCAGGCACCTTGCCCACACCGAGGGCATGCACCAAGCCACGAGTCACATCTGCACCATCCAAAGCCGTTTGATGCCACCCTCACCAAGGCCATCTCAGGTATACCTCGGGTAGCACCGAGGCTATCCGATGTATCCTCGCCCTTGACATCACACCCCAAGCATCAAGTGTTTGAAAGAAGGAAATCATAAAATCTTACGAGTGTTGCATTTTGAGCTGGGTCCCTTCCGTGGATAGCCAAGGTAGAGCGATGCCTATTTTTATACTTGGGCACTACGGAGGAACCTTGGTCCAGTCTAGAACCTTAAGGGGTACTTGTAAGAAAAAAAAACATGTTTTTTTCTTTTTGCTTCGCTGTGAGAGAGAGACGAAAAAGGGAATAAAAGAAATGATGAATCAAAATGACAAAGGGCTGAATCTTAGTGGACCACGATAGTAAAGCCACTCTGGCACTTACAATACCCCATCCTATATTTAAGTCATATGCAAAGGATTTTACCAATCACTCGATGGAAATTATGCTTCAAGAAAGCTCGCGTGACTCATCCGTCATAAAGGTTACACCTACGACACGTGCCATTGGGGGTCGAGGGCTCCTACTGCAGGTTGGTGATTGGGCGACTAATGCATGCATCACTTCTAGCTTAGATTCTGACTTAAAAGTGTTCAGTCATAATCCAGTGCATTGTAGCTTTGTGCCATTGGCTTTTCAACCAAGTGCAATTACCAATTTTGTGAATCAATGGTTCCTTCATACTAAGTTGAATTATTATTGTGATGCAACCATCAGTAGGGTAGAACTAACCTATCTCACGATGGTCTAAACCCAGCTTATATTCCCTATTTGTGGGTGAACAATCCAACACTCAGTGAATTCTGCTTCACAATGATAGGAAAAGCCGACATTGAAGGATCAAAAAGCAACGCCACTATGAATGCTTGGCTGCCATAAGCCAGTTATCCATGTGGTAACTTTTCTTACACCTCTAGCTCCAAATCTTGAAGGTCTAAAGGATCAATAGGCTACGTTTTCAGTGTTTGTATTCATATTGGAAATCATAATCAAATGAGCTTTTACCCTTTTATTCTTTACAAGATTTCTGTTCTAGTTGAGCTCATCTTAGGACACCAACATTATCTTCTAACAGATATGCCACCCCAGCCAAACTCCCCACCTAACAATGTCTTTCGCCTAGATTGACCAGTTGATGCTGACCTTGGGTCTAAAAAAAAGGGTCGTGCCCTGCCTTCGATTCATAGAATAAGTAAAATAATGTTAAAAGTGTGGTATTTCAATTTTGCTGGAGGGTTCCCACTTATCTTATACCTCTTAAGTTATTTCACAAAGTTAGACTAGAGTCAAGTTTAATAGGGTCTTTCTTCCTCATTGATTTCACCAAGCTAATTCCTTTGGCTGTGGTTTCGCTAGATAGTAGACAAGGACAGTGGGAATCTCATTAATCCATTCATGCGTGTAACTAATTAGATAACGAGGCATTTGGCTACCTTAAGAAAGTCATAGTTACTCCCGTTGTTTACCCACGCTTAGTTGAATTTCTTCATTTTAACACTCAGACCATTGGGTAGAAATCACATTGTGTTAGCATCCGCAGGGACCATTGTAATGCCTTGTTCATACCAATTTTGAGTCGACTGTTTGTCACCCAATGAAGGCCCCTAAGGGAGCCGTTCCCAATCCATCACTCAGACAGCACATGGTGAACCACTCTCACCGTGGAAGCAGCTCGAGCAGTGCACCAATAGCTGACGGGTTTGGGGCTTGGACCCCCATGCCTAACACTCAGAGCCAATCCTTTTCCCAAGGTAACAGATCCACTTTGCTGACTTCCCTTGCCTATATTATTCCATGGACCAGAGGTGTTCACCTTGGAGACCTAATGCGGTTATGACTACGACTGAGTGCAGACAACACTTGGTCCTTCAAATTTTTAAGGGCTATCAGGGGTGCACTGGACACCGCATGATGTGCAATGCTCTTTTGACTGCTAGACCCTACCTTCAACCAAGCCATTTTCAAGGCAGATAGGTCATTAAACAGAAAAATAACTCTTCTCGAAGTCTCCATCAATTTCTTTAAACTCCCTAACATTACTGTTAGCCATCGCGTCCTGGTTTAGGAATTTTAATTGGATTATCTTTTGAAGCTTGCACTGGACACGTGCTTAGATGGGCTTTCCCCATCTCTTAGGATTGACTAACCCATGTGCAAGTGCCATTGACATGGAACCTTTCCCCTCTTCGACTTTCCTACTTATTGATGCCTAGCCCTTACCTTGATGTCGGGTATAGTTCGTGCGGTTAAGCGCCATCCATTTTCAAGGCTAGTTGATTCGGTAGGTGAGTTGTTACAACTCCTTAGCAGATTTTGACTTTCATAACCACTGTCCTACTATCTTAATCAACCAACACCCTTTATGGGTTCTGGGTTAGCGCACAGTTGGGCACCGCAACTCGATTATCACCACATGCCTAACCTTTAAAGCTTTGGATGATCAGAAGGGCATAACACGCTCGATTTAAAAATAAATAATGGTTAGTTGTGGTCAAGCCTTTGAGCTATCCCTTGATTGAGATTTGGATTAGGCATGATGATATAAAGGCCTAGGGACCGTCGGATGAGTCGCTCAACCAACTGGACCCAAACGGTCACCATAAAATGGCCATAAACTTAGAGTCGCCACTGATCATTTTAGGCTAGGCAAGATCGAACGCCTATTGAAAACAATATCATGAGTTATGAAACTCAAAACACTAATTTGAAGGTCTACAAAGTCTAAAGATTCGTTAGTTAGGCTCGGGAGTTGGTTACGTGTAAGGAAGGACTAGCATCCCCATGACACCCAAAATCGTACCTACTAACTACATCTCACTTTGGTCTTCATTAAATTAGTTCCATTTGGTTTTTACTTAGATATAATCCTCTTTAATGCATGAAGTTTTCGAAAATATGAATCCAGGGTTTTTTTTATTAAGAAAAATTAGATCACCTATGCGCCTCGAAAATGGGAGGAATACAGCGATTTTTTTATAAAAACGATGTCTGGATTAGATTTTAAAATTGGATGTTTTGTATTAGGCACTGAAGAGATACCAACATGAAACATTGCCTTATAAATTTCCTTAGAAAATGAATTTTGAATATGAATGCATAATAACATATAAAAGGAAATAGGTTAGTGAGGCAAAAGATAAGAAATATAATAATATTATAAATAAGCAATCACAAAGAAAAGAACACAAAAAAAAGGGCAATCGAAATGTATCTCATGATTGCCTTCGATTATTAAAGAATAACCCAGATGACAATTTTAGAGATCAGCCTAGATTCGATGGTAATTTGAAGAATAAAGACAATTTTTATCAAAACAGCTTGAGGCATCTGGAAGAGAGAAAATTCTAAGTTTTTGAGGTAAAAGCAGGGTTGGAGTATCTCCTCAGAGAAGTAGGGGTGGAGTGTCCCTTGAAAATAGAGTTATGAAAATAGTTAGGAATAAAGAAAAAAATTTTTATTATTTACTTTTTAAAAAAAAGGGGGTTGGAGTATGCCCTCGAAGTAGTGGGGTTGGAGTATCCCCAAAGTTAGGAAAACATTTAGGAACAAGGAGAAAATTAAACTTTGATAAAAAAATAAAGTTAAAGCATTTGAGTAGTGGAGTTGGAGCATCTCCACTAGCAAAAATTTTAATATGAAATCCTTTTTTTTGGTATTTTAACCTTGATCCAAGTAAAAAAGGGTTGGCGTTGTGAGGGAGACTAAATGAGTGCATTTTGAAACATCCGAACATCTCGATAGAAAGAGATTCAAAAATTAGGTTGAAAACAAGGGGCAGCATCATGTCATCTCCATTTCCAGATTTTTTTTAGGTGTATCCGAAGACTTCAAAGGGTAAATGAGGTACTGTTGGAAAGGTAACTCAACAAGGTTTAATATAAAAATGTTCCAAAAATTCTAGAAAATCACTTTCTAGGCGAAATTAATTTTCGAAGTTAGGTTCGTCTTAGCTCTAACAGCATGTAAAATTAAAAGGGCATGATGGATTTCAAAAAATCATTCTACACTTACTCGGGATCTTTAGATCATGGATAATACCTTTTTGGAAAGGGATTTTTGGGAATGTTTTGGGAAAAATATCTGTAAATTTCATAAAAAAAAATCTAATGGGCTGAAATGGCCCAAACGGAATGTTGCACGTTGGTACTAGGGGTTTAAGACAACAAAGGTTTGAAAAATCATAACTCCCTCATCTATGATTATCTGATGGCAACTAAGACACTGTTAGAAAGGCAATTCAATGCCCTTTAAATGAAAAATATTAAAAAATTCAAAGGAAATATTTTATGGCTCAAAAATAATTTTTCAATTTTAGACTATAGTGCTGTTAGAGCTAAAATAGGGGGATTATTCAATGTTTTGATTTTTTAAAGATAGACTTGAGTCTAGGATGTCTGAGCATCTGCAACAGAAAGTAACACGGGCTTCACAAGTTCATTCCATAATCCCAAAGTAGTTTGGGACAATTGAACAATCCATTGACCATGTCACCAAAAAGAACATGAGGATCAAGATCAAGGATTAATACTAAAAAGGATTTTCTTTTTTCTTTGAAAAATGAACTTATTTCACCATGAATTCATAGCTAAAATGTTGATTTGCCCCCAAAATTGGGAGACCAATTTAATGAAAACATTAAGTCCATGCTACTCTTTATCTATTAAAGGTAACATGAACTTAACTTGGGGAAGTTTCCTAAAATCAGTTTGTAAGAGACAAGCAAGCATTTTAACGGAGATATCATGAACAAAATATAGCAAATACAAAGATAAACATGGATTAAACATGCAAACAAGCAAAGATGACATTTTAACATGGAAATTGGTAACATAAATGCATAAAGATGACTAATAGGGTGCATGGAGATGATATAAACATGTTTATACAAAGGAGTGGATGTTGGAGTTATCAAGACAGCATTTTTATTTCATGAACCTCCTTAAAACATAAGAAAAATATATGAACATACTAAGACACATTAAGGTGACCATTTAAATATGAAATGAATATGCGAATATGGAAGGAACATGGCAAAAGAGACATGAAAAAGGGTTGTTTGATGATGAAAATGAAGCATGGTGAGTTTATATATCTAAAAACATCAAGATGTTAAGAGGGTCATCAAGATCTTAGGACTACCACAACCAAGGCAACAAAGATGCATGGGAGTATTTGGAGGGTGATGGCAACATGAAAGGTTCACTAAAATGAAATGGATGATCAAAATAGAAAATATATGGAATGAAGTAAAAATGTACCAGCAAAGGCTTGAAGTTTCCTCCTTTTTTAAGGCAGTGACTTTAAGCTTAGTTTCTTCCCTCTTTTTGCTATTATTTAGCAAGAAAAGGGTGAAGGAAAAAAGCTTTCTGGTAATATGGTTGCTGATGAGGTGTTTTAAGTTTTTAAAGGTGTCTAGTGGTGGTTTTAGAGAGCTATGGGAATGGAGGTTAGTTGAGGGTGAAAGGCAATGGAATAATGTTTTGGTGAGTTTTTAAAGCTAAAGTGGCTGAAGGTTTGTAGGGATGGATGAAGATTTTTTTTGGGATTCTAGAGAGCTTCTTTGATAGCTAAGAGAGTTTTTTCTGAGATAGCTGGTTATTTTTTTTCAATGCTCAGGCCTTGCTTTTAGAAGACAATGCAAAATGCACTTTTAATTTTTCTCTTCTACACCAAGGGACATCTCCAGCTACCATGCTAATTTAACTCTCTTCTTATTGGTTCTGCCATGCTGAGCAAGGAGCCAGAAAAACTATGACATCCTGCAACTGGTGATATGCCTGCCACACCCTCTTACACCTACATATCTTATGAAAGTGACCTTTGTCATTATATGTTTGGACTCCAAAAATTTGTTAGATTCTGTTAATGAACCCATAGTTGACGTTTGTAATGTTTTATGATAGTTTTTTGTTGCAAAAACATGTTTAAATCGGGTTTTCAAAGGCTAAAAAATGGCTCAAAGTAGGTAAAAATGCCTTGGTATATCGATACAAAACATGTTGTATCGATACACATGGTACTTTTTGCTCCTAAGTATCGATGCAATAAGTTATGTATCAATACTATGAGCAAAAAATGTTTCTAGTCTTGAGATTTAGAGGCCAGTATCGATACTCCATGGATTTATATCGACACTCATGCTTATGTATCGATACATTTTACCAAGAATCACAACTTTAGCTACTTCCAAGGTCTGCATCAATACAAACATGCCAGGTATCGATACCACACCTTGGGTATCGATACCAAACCCTCTTATGTTGATACTACATGTGAAAATTCAAGTTTTTCACATCATAAAGGCCTCGTATCAATACTTGCACCCCAATATAACTTGTATGTACCTGTAGCTTCCCGATTTACCTTAACATGGTCACAAATAATAGGAAATTGATTTGTGTATTCGTTTGAATAACCTTGGGACACCATGAAAATTGGCCTTTGATGCCTCGTTTTTACATTTTCTTTAATACGGCCCATAGGCATTTTTGACTTTCCCAAAAAAAAATTTCGCTTGGCGCCTGTAGCCTAATAGTGCCTGGTGACACGGCACCTGGTAGTCATCCCGCGGCTTTTATTTTTATTTTTTGATTTTATCATCTTTTACCTAGCTCTTAGGATGCCAAAAACTTGTTCGGATAACATGAGGAGTCTACAATCACCCCTTTTTGGTCATTGCTAAGTATTAGGAATAGGGCAAAGACAAATAAACACCATTTTATTCAGATGGGATGATAGGTTTGTGTGCCTGCTGAGAAGTGGAGAGTTATTTAGTATCGTGTCAAAACGGGTTAAACAACTTACATAAAAGAAGATTTTGATGAGTTTTGTAGGGTTTGACCTCCCTACTAGGTTGTTTTTTGGTTTTTCATTCTCAAACAGATGCCATCAATTTGTGTGGGCTTCAAAGTAGGTAAAAAAAGACGTCTAGGTTTTCGTGGACTGAGGTAGGAAAATGCCACTAGCTTATGTGGGCTTTAAGGTAAGTGAAGAAAGACATCTAACTCTTTGTGAGCTAGGGAAATAAGTGCCACCAGCTTGTGTGGGCTTTAAGGTAAGAAAATGTCCTATTCTTTAAGGACTGAGGTAGGTTATATGGTGTCATCAGCTTGTATGGGCTTTGATAAGTGTCCTGCTCTTTTAGGACTGAGGTAGGTAATGTGATGCCATCAGCTTGTATGGGCTTTGATAAGCGTCTTGCTCTTTGAAGACTAAGGTAGGTAGTTGCCACCAGTTTGTGTGGCTTTGATAAGCCTCCTGCTCTTTGAGGACTGAGGTAGGTAGCTATCACCAGCTTGTGTGGGCTTTAAGGTAGGGAATCATCCTGCTCTTTGAGGACAGAGCTAGGTAATTTCTCAAAATCAAAAAATTGTACCTTAGGTTCCCTATAAATTTGACTTCTGTATACAGAAGCTGATACTTGTAAAATGTTAACTGTTACATAATGCATGGAGATGCAAATGCCTACCTAATTGGTACAAAGGTGACGACTTTAAAGGCCTAATCCAACGGTTGGTTTCGGACTTTCTTTGGCTTTGGTGAGGTGGTCTTTTACCCAAGGTTCATAAATCTTGCTTTAGATTTTCAAAGGCTTTAAATGTTAAGATTGTCCCCTCTTCGAAGGTACAGTAGGTTTATGACCACTTACTGAAGAAGTTTTGAGCATATTCTTCTGATGTGGGGCCCAAGGGCAAGACTGGTTATGGTCCCAAGAGTTCATTTTTGGTGTTTAAACATGAAACATGCCGCTGCAAAGTTCTATCTTTCGAAGTAATGCTAAGAAATCCTGTTATCGATTTTGTTTGTTTATCAAGCATTGTCAATTAAATGATAAGTATGATACAACATGAAATGCAGCGCTACAAAAAGATTTTATGAGAAATCAAGTAATATTTTTATTGAAAGAAAGAGGGTACAATTTGTGACAAACTTATAAAATTATGGAAGGTACAAAAGAGATATGAGAAGTCTTCCTAGTCAACTGGCTCTGATGCTGATAACATAAATTCTCCACTGAGTGCTTTTGGAGATTTCTTTCAAGCAATTGATTCTTGCGACTCATAAGAAGATCCCTTAGATTACCCCAGGGTGGGATGGAGGCCTCAAAGTTAAGTAGTTTCAATTTTTCGAGTCAGGTATGGATAAGGTTTCAGTGGTGTTGGTCAACATAGAACAGATGGGTTAGGTTATGACTTGGTGTCTGGGTTAGAGTTATGAATATAGGGTAGATTGGTTTTGGGCTGACAATAGTTTAGGCTTGGCTTTATTTGAATGGGAAGGTTTGATCACTTAAACCGCCCTCTCGAGTTTTCAACTTAAGTTGGTTTCCTTTTTTCTTTCTTTCTTTTTATTATTTTTGTTTTTTTTTTTTGGATTTTGGATTTTTTGTGAGTGGTAGGCGAAGGACTAATAGGATGCCTTTTTGGGTTTTCATCCTAAGGTCCTTTCAGGCATAGTACTTCTTAACAAAATTAGAATTGACGAGGTTGGCAGGTCGCTGCCATCCATCGCGGTTAAGATTAGAGCTCCTCCAGAGAAGACACGTTTCTCCATGTACGGCCTTTCCTAATTTAGGGTCCATTTTTCACGAGTATCTTTATGTATCGGGAGAATTTGTTTAAGCACTGGGTCACCTTCTTAGAATTGACAAGGATAAACCTTCTTGTCATGGGCTTTCATCATGCGCTTTTGATAAATCTACCCATGAAAGATGGCTTTGATTCTTTGCTCTTGAGATTAAGTTGCTCGTATCATTTCTTAACCTACTCAACCTCTTCAAGTTGCAATTCCATCAAGACTTGAAGTGAAGGGATTTCAACTTTAACTGGCAATATAGCCTCTATGCTGTAGACCAAAGAAAATAGGGTGGCACCCATGGAAGTTTATACTGCTATACGATAGGTGTGTAAGGCAAAAGGCAACTTCTCATGCCAATCCTTGTATGTCCTAACCATCTTTTTAACTATTTTCTTAATATTCTTTTTGGCTATTTCAACTGTTCCGTTCATCTTCAAACAGTATGGAACGGAGTTTCAATGCTGAATCTTGAAATGAGAGTAGATTGCTTGCATTATCTTATTTTTCAGGTTGCGTGCATTATCAATTATGATCTGCTCGAGAAGACCATATCTATAGATGATGTCTCATTTCACAAATTCGCACACTACAGATCTGGTGACGTTGGCATAAGAAGCTGCCTCTACCCATTTGGTGAAGTAATCGATCACGACCAAAATAAAGCGATGCCAATTGCAAGCCTTGGGGGTAATCGATCCAATCATGTCCATGCCTAAAGAGAGAAAGAACATGGAGCTATCATAACATGTAGAGGTGTTGGTGGGACATGGATCTTGTCAGCATAGATTTGGCATTTGTGACACTTTCGAGCATAGTCAATGCAATCTTTTTCGAGAGTCAACCAATAATAACCTGAATGCATGACTTGTCTTGCCATTCGGTGTCCATTAGCATGCCTACCATAAATCCCTTCATGAATTCTTCATGTATTCTTTTGGCTTCGGAGGCATCCACGCATCGGAGAAACACCTGATCCCAACCATTATTATACAAAATCTCACCATCCAAAATGAAGTTTGTAGTTAATCGTCTAATGGTTCTCTTGTCAACTTTGGTGGTGCCTTCTAGGTACCATTGATCCTTGATGTACTGAAGAATGTTATGATACCATGGCAAACCATCTTTCTCTTCTTCAACATTCTGGCAATATACCAGGGTTGAATAGATACTTATTTGGATAGGAGCAATGTCCGATTCTTGATTGACTTTAAACATTGAAGATAAAGTGGCCAAGGCATTAGTGGTTCAGTTTGAAAGCTAATATCATCAAACTCTTTCTTGAGCTTCAACATTAGATTCCCATAGTGGATCAGTTTAGCATCACGTGTTTGCCATTCTCCCTTTAGTTGGTAAATGATGAGGGGTGAATCTTCAAATACTTGCAATGTTCGAATGCCCCTTTTATTGGTTGCCTGGAGTCCCATGATGCAAGCCTTATATTTGGCTATGTTTTTAGTGTAGTCAAAGTTTAATTTGGCTGTGAAAGGGCAATGGTTTCCCTCGTGTGAGATGAGGATTGCCCTAATTCCATCCCCCAGTGTGTTTGAAGCTCCATCAAAGTACATCCTCCATGATGACCCACACTTGATAGTGTTTTCTGCCTCAGATATGCACATCAAGTCTTCATCAAGGAACTTAGAGTTTAAAGGCTGATAGTCATCTGTGGCTCGACTCGCCAAAAAGTCTACTATTGCACTACCTTTAATTGCTTTCTGGTTCACATACATGATGTCGTACTCATAAAGCATAACTTGTCATCTAGCGAATCTCCCAAACAAGGTGGGTGCTTCACACAAATACTTGATGGGATCAAGCTTGGCAATTAACCATGTAGTGTGGTACAGCATGTATTGCCTTAACTTTTGGGCCGTCTAAGTTAAAGTGCAATATAGCTTCTCTATGAATAAATAATTATTTTCATGTTCTGTAAACTTCTTGCTCAAGTAATAGACAACCTGTTCCTTTTTTCTTGATTCATCATGTTGTCCTAATACACAGCCCATCAACTTGTCTAGGATTGATAGATATAGAATTAGTGGTCGTTTAAGAACTGGTGGCAGAAGTACTGGAGGGTTTGAAAGGTAATGTTTGACCTTATCGAAAGCTTCTTGTTAGGATCCACCTTTATTCCTTTTTTGCTCACAATGAACCCCAATAATTTATCAGAGGTGACGTCAAATGTGCTTTTGGCAGGATTTAGCTTGAGCTAGTATTTGCATAGCCTTTTAAAGAGTTTTCACAGATTGGCAACTTGTTCACTCTCTTTTGGTGATTTTGCGATCATGTCATCCATGTAGACCTCTATTTCTTTATGCATAAGGTCATGGAACAATGTTACCATAGCCCTTTGGTAAGTTGCCTCAGCATTCTTTAACTCAAAAGGCATTACTTTATAGTAAAAAGTTCCCCACATGGTCATGAAAGTGGTCTTTTCCATGTCTTCAGCTACCATTTTGATTTGATTAAAGCCTGAAAACCTATCCATGAAAAAAAATAGTGCATTTTTGGTAGTGTTATCTACTAAGGTATCAATGTGAGGTAGAGCAAAATTATCCTTGGGGCTAGCTTGGTTCAAGTCCCTATAGTCCACACACATTCCAACTTTACCGTCTTTCTTAGGAACTAGGACTATGTTGGCTGCACATTTAGGATATTTGGCTACCTCAAGAAATCCTACTTTAAATTGCTTCTTGACTTCTTCCTTGATCTTAAGGAGCATTTTTGGTTTCCATCCTTCTTAACTTTTGCTGGATTGGTTTATATTCAGGTTTGAGGGGAAGTTTATGAACCACAATATTGGTATCTAGTCTAAGCATGTCTTGATAGCACCAATTAAACACATCTCAATATTTCTAAAGGAGACCTATTAATTCAACTCAAGTTGATGGCTTTATAGAGGTTTCAATTTTGACTTCTTTTGGGTCTTCTTTTGTTCAAGGTTTATGGTTTCAGTGGATTCTTTATGAGGTAATATTTGTTTTTTTTCTTGTTCAACTAGTCTCAATAAGTCTAAAGGTGTGGGGTTCTCTTTAGGATCCTCTTCATATTTGACCTCACTAGCACAGATCGGTTGCTCGAAATCAATTCCTAAGGTTTAAGTATGAACATTCATGTCACCTTCATTAGGGTACCTGAAAATATGGAAAAAAACAATATAGGTGGAAAAAAAAAGTTTAAGGTTGGCAAAAATTATGAACATAAAGAATGAATGCAAAATGCTTAGTCATTTTCATTGAAAATACTTAATAAAAGCTGCCCATACAAAGGATCCTATAATGCTTTTGGGTGAGAGCATGTAGGTTTAGTTCATATCACTACTTTAAAATAGACTTGAGTAGTACAGGAATCTCAATCTGAGTCCAAACACTTGGAACAAACCCTGGAGGCCACAGACCAGTCTTCAGACCTGTAGTTGACATCTTTGGCTCACAAATCATGTTGATGGAGATATCCTTGAATGCTTTGTTCAATATGAGCATAGTACTAGCGGAGCTAGTATTTACATGTCCCCCTAAGCGAAAACTTTCCTGAAGTGGTGGGAATATCATTGGCTCATCCTCTATGTCTCATCTTGACGAACGAGCCATTCTTCTTTCACGATTCTTCTAAGCTTGCTTTCTTCTCTGCTGTGCATTGGCTTGAATCCTAACCCCTTTTTTGTTGATTTGGTTGACCATTTTCAAGGCTTTAGCAATTCCTTGAAGGCATTTTTTGAGTCCCTTTTTGGCCTGGGCACCCTTACCAACAGTCAACTTCAAACCCATGTGAGTACTCTCTGATAGGTGAGGCTAAACTATTGGCAATCCTTTTTTTATATAAGTTGTGTTGACAAACTCAAAGGCCTGGAAAGAGGATTCTGGGCTATCTTCGTCGAGTTTGACATATGGGGCATCAATTAAGGTAGCAGCAATGATATCCTCCTCTCCTCTAATGTTAACAACTTTATGCTTGATGAAAAATTTTAGCTTTTGGTGCAAAGATGATGGCACTACTCCAGTAGAATATATCCACGGCCTTCTCAACAAGCAGTTATATGATGAAGCAATGTCCATCATGTCAAAGCCAAATTCGTAAGTACATAGGCCGATTTAGAGTGGAATAGTGATGTTCCCAACAATGTTCTGACAAGTTCCATCAAACGCTAACACAATAGTATGACTATTCTGGATATGAGATGCATCAACAGGAAGCTTGTTCAAGCATGACATAGGCATTACATTTAAAGCTGACCCATTATCAATGAGCACCTTGGGCAACATAGTGCCTTTACAATATGTAGTGATATGGAGGGCCTTGTAATTTCCTCTTTCTTCATGCGGGATTTCGTCATTACTGAAAGATATGTAATTGTCGATAGTGATGTTGTTCACTAGGTGATCCAACTAACCTATAGAGATGTCGGGAGGGACATATACCTCATTTAGAACCTTGAGGAAGGCATTCCTATGAGTTTTTGAATTCAACAGCAGTGACAACACATGTCTTGGTGGGTTGCTTGTTTAACTGATCGACAATGCTGTATTTATTGTGCTTGATGAATTTGAGGAATTCTATAGCTTCTTTCTTGCTTACTGGACCCTTGACAGCTATCGAATCTAAGTTCTTGGCTAAAGACTTCAGTGCTTGAGAAACGAGATTGGCATTCTCTTGTTAAGTGCTATTTTTTGATGATGTCGGGGCATAACATTAGTTGCTTTGAGTTAGGTGGCTTACCCCTGAAAGGTCAACACTTGCTACTTGCTGGCTAGATTCTCCGATGATAAGGTTTTGCTTTCATAGTTTCAAGGAACTACCTTATCATCTTTATACGGGAAGGGAGATGGAAGTTGAATGATCATCTTTGGTGGAGGCTGAACGGGTTAACTTTAACTCTTAATCGATCATCATACAAAATCAACAGCCTTCCAATCCCGTAAGAGAGATTGCTCTTTTCTTCTTCTAGTGCATTGACGGATGATGTCGCATTTGTAGACTCGGTATGTGGCATTTACTTTTCATCATAGAATTCGATGCTACCTTCGTTCATCATCTTTTGAACCATTGTGCGAAACTCTTTGCATGTTTGAAGAGTATAGCCGCAAACAATATGGAAGTCACAAAAGTTGGCAATCATTTCCTTTGTCTTCTTGATTGCATTAAGTGGCTTAGCTTGCACCAAGATTTGCCAAACCATCTTCTATGTTTTCCACAATCTTTTAGTTTTCTTCAATGATCATTTCCTTTAGGTCAAACTCAGCACGAGTTTGAGACGAACTGTTTTCAGTGCTAGATTTTGATTGCTTACTAGGCTTCATCTTTTCTTTCCCTTTGTCTTCGCAGATACTTTTTCTTCTCAATTCATTTTTCATGGCCTTATTGTTCCTTCCACAAAATATGACCACATCCGTAAAGTTCTTTGAGAAGCTTCTCACTACCTTTTCATAACAAAGGGCTTGCAATATGCCAATGAATCTAACAATCATCTCTTTTTTTATCAGTAATGGGTGAATCTGGGTAGCCTCCTCCATCCATCTTGCAGCGTACTGCTTAAAACTTTCATTAGCTCTTTTCCTCATGCCCATAAGAGACAGACAACTAGAGATCTGACCATCGATGGGTCTCTCCTCTTCAGTAGCATTGAC
>JBBYHM010000027.1:2240137-2250830 GCA_038381775.1 Adansonia rubrostipa
AATTGCTAGCAATTTGACAATTACAATTTACATCAATAAATCAGATTAACTATGATTTCCAGTGAATTAAAATGGACAATTGGAGATATATTAAAAAAAATGACTATTTCATTCAACATTGTTAGGTTTCAAGCATTAAAGGTTTCTTTTCCTAATTCTTATCCACATATAAAAGCCTCGATCAGGCAAACCAACGATGTGACTTTCAGAAGGAATCTGCAAACTGATAGGCAGCCATATAGTTAAAATGATTTATGAAACAACAATGATAATTTTTTGCTATAGGTTAGCTTGTTAATATCAAAGTCGAAATCATTATTAACAACCAATGAATTTCTTTGGATATCAATTCTTGGATGTTTCAGTATTTAATTTTCTCGATCACTGGATTGAAAGTTGATAAATATTCATTGGTTTTTGGCTCAAGTTGAGTGTTGCAGTCAAGCTTTTTGGACCATGTCAAAGTTATCAGCTGCATTTTAAACCTCCATTAATAGACTTTTATCTGCAATTCCAATTTCTTGACTTTTTTCCACCATTTGCCAACCAAAATTATTGGGTCCTCCTTTTTGTTTTCTATATTTTTTTTCCCTGAAAGAGAAAGATGTCTATGACGATGGAGAAAAAGAAAATGGTCCCGAAATCGAATTCTGCAATAGAGTAATTCCGGTTACACTACGTCACAAATGGATTTACGCAGTATTTGTAAAGTACTATTAAAATCGGAAACTACTTTTATACGGTAAAGACATCACTTTTCAATATGTTTGTCCAGAAGAATTGATATCTTGACCTCAATGAGAAAAGGATCATTTGGAAAATTTGTTTATCCAATCAATGGTATACCTGTCCAATGATGAGCACTTCCGACTATCAAGAAATTTGATTCATGCTCGCTGTGCACAAAAACCGGTAGAGCCATTTTCGTTATGGTAGATGGAGGTTCATATGAGAAAGTGCTTTTCATGGTGGCAAAACATGTTTTAAGCTATGAATTAATGGTAGTGTTTGCTATTAATGAAATTTGCTCTACAGATTGACTTTGCTTCTCAGACTGGCAACCTTTGTTTCGTCTTTAGACTGAAAATCTTTCTTTCGGCAGTGGGGTTGGACCTATTTTTAGTTTGGCATTAAATTTTCTTCAGCACGGTCCCCTTTAGAATGGTCGGAATAGCAACCATCCATTGTGAAATCGATTATACTCAAATAGTATCATATGTGAAATCGATATATGTTAATTATAATCCATGTATAAAGGAATAATAGCAGCTAGGGATTTCAAATACGGTTGGGCATTACTTTCGATCGTATCTTATTTATTGCAGCAGTTGATATAATAAATACTATCATAATCAATTACGAAAAATATTAACTACGAATATCGATAACGGAATGTATTAAAATTGCTAAATAATAACCATAACATCATGTTGCAACCATTATTTAAAATTCTGATAGAGCAATGCAACAATTTCCAAGCTTATGCTTAAGTAGCATTCCATTGAAAAGGAAGGATCAAAGGGTACCAAATAAATCATTTCAAAGCCCGGGTTACTTACCCAACGAAATAGATTTAACCCATACAAATTGAATTTTAAATAAGATATTTTATGATATTGAAGTGATTCAACTTGTATTTATAAAAAATTTAAAAATTTTCAGCCGTAGCCTTAATCCGACCCATGGAAACATTGTAGTAATAGACTCCGTCAGTGTTGGATTAGATAACTTCTATGATTTCATTTATTTGACTGATGCCATAAATTATTTTAGCAAGTGGTGCACTAACGTCCCTACTGATTGGAACTCGGATCAGTTCGCCAGAGACTCAGAATTAATTGATTGCACCAGATTTAGGGTCTTAGAAACATACGTTGCGAAAAAAGTAAGACGATGCTTTCACAGGTTTCAGAGTTATTGTGCAGGCAGTTCATTTGTCTCCATTTGAGATCAGTGCGGATGATCCAGTCCCCAACCCCCAATCTAGCACAAAAGTTGGTCATTACCCAAATTTAAAGTAAGTGTTAGATATGAATATATATGAATATATTTAATTTTTTTTAATTTTTTCATTAATTTAAAGAATAACACTTTATATCTATATTAAAATATATATCGAATATGTATATCGAATATAAATATTATAAAAAAATAGAAAAATAGGATAATCAGCAGTTAATTAAGAATAATCAGCTCAACATTTCCTTACTTTCAAATGCATTAACTTTTCAATTATTCTTTCATTTTGAAATAATTTAATCAAAGATTCCATGAAAAAGAAAAACAAAACTGCACTAGCTATTTTTCATTGGTGCATATTTTGTTCTATAGCACTTCATTATTTTTTTAATCATCTCAAGGAAGCAATATTGAGCTTTAAGATAGCCTCAGGCTATTAGCTAACAGATTCGATCCTGACAAGTGCTGGTATCTGATCAGAATTGTAACCCTAAGCCAAGACAAGATGCAAAGATATAGATTCCAGAAAAGTTGAACAGCAGCAGTAGCTATCAAAGCTCACAAGTAAAGCCGCCAGTGGTCAGGCAATTCCACTAGATTATATTAGATTGAATTTGAATAAAAATTTTTAATAATATAAATTAATTTAAATAATTATTAATTAAATAATAAAAATTATTTTTATTTAAATTTAATTATAAATATTAAAATAAAAATATTTTTAATATTATTTTAAATAATAAAATAAATTTTTGAATCGTATGAATTTAAACATAAAATATTTTTCTCAAACTATAATATGACCGACCTATAAACACATCTAACCTTGCATGCAAGTTCTTATGTTCTTCTCTAAAACGTTCAGAAAGAGGTAGTTTAGAGCAGAAAATTATGCAACATAACCATACCTCAGCTCAGCCAGATTGAACTTGGAAAATTGAGTTGACAGAAGAGTAGAGAGCACAAGACTGCTCAAACACAGCATTTTTCTGGGTTTGTTCAGATGTGCTCTCTATCTTCTGTCAACGAAATGCATCACCAATCATGGCCTCTGATCAAAGACAAGTACTCAGCTTTGGAGCTTTCTTCCCTTTTGAAAAAAACAGATTAAAAAAAATGTTCCATAGATCATTTACATAAAGATATAACTAGAAATTTCACAGCTGAAATATGAAATGGAAGAGCCAATTGAATAAAATTCTTTGGATGCTTGACAATGGAAGAATATGGATGGAGAGAGACCAAAAAAAGATTGGTTGAAATTAAACTAAGATATTTAAGCGAATTTGTCAGTTATATGCATTTGTCAATCCGAACAATAGTAATAATATAATTAATGGTACCTTCACCATCTTTGACTATATAATTAATGGTACCTTCACCATCTTTGACTAAATAATATCGAAGATAATATAAATACGTTAAAAAATTAAAATATAATATAATATAAATATAAAAATATTTTAAAATTTATTTAATATTAATTATTAATATATTAAAATTTATATATTAAATATTTTAAATATAATTATAAAACTATAACATATATAAATATAATAAATATAATAATAATAATATAAAATATATAAATAAATTATAAATTATATCTAAATTTATATTTTAAATATAATTATCAATTTGATCATTTCGAGAGTACAAAGAAGGTGGGGCCTGTGGGGGTCGGCAATTAGTCACATCCATTCAATGCCCCTCCATTATTTTTTATTCATAGTCAATATGAATAAAGCTCACCTTCATTTTTCCCATACCTAATGACATTGTTAATCTATACATACATGTTGGTGGAATGTTAAAAGTTATATAAAATGCTTAGAAATTATTTTGGGTGTTTGTATAGATTTATTCAATTTGATTTGATTTTGATTAAATTTAAAAGATATTTTTTTTATTTTGATTATATTAATCAAAATTAGATTAAAATTATTATTTAATTAAATAAAAATATTTTATTAAATTTAAATAAATATTAATATAAAATTTTTAATATTTTAATATATTTAAATAATAAAATTGATTTTTCATATCTGATGCGTCTAGTTGAGCTTGATCTAACAAATTCTTTTATCATCATATTCAATCCTATTCTACTTACAAACACTTGTACAAATAGTTTGATTATTATATAAATCCATTAGATTTTACATAATTAATTAAAAATTTGAGGAATTGGGGTTTTGAATTTGCAAGCAATTATAGTTTCTATACTCTTTTAAGTGTTTAGGGTTCTTTTTCGGGTGAACAAAACGAGCAGCTTCAACATCAAAAGGTTTATATATAGAATTTTTATCCTTGTTTAATTTTTTTTAAATCCATTTGCTAGTAATTGTTCTTATGTTATAAAGTTACATTTTTCAGATGCATTAAGTTCAATACTGGTATTCTATTTGCCGTGATTGTTTTTTTGAAAAAAAAAATTATATATATATATATATTTAATTTAAAAGTATTCATAGATCAAATCGAGTAGAAATAGACCCGAACATAAAAAAATTTGTTTCCCAAATTTGGCCTGCTGAAGCTGAAAGCGGATTTTACTATTCTAAACATATTAAAATATTAAAAATTATTTTTATATAAATATTTATATTTTTTCATAAATTTTTGATAAAAATATTTTTATTTAATTAAACAATAATTTAAATTGAATTGAATCAATATGGATTACAAAAATCCTATGATTAATTATGGTTCCTACGTGATATGGAATGTAACAGCTAGAATTCCTAATTCCATGTTGATTAATTCATGGCTTAAATTATGGTCATCAATGGTAAATGATTTCAATCATATATAGAGATGATTGAATTTCCATATATTCTTGGTTTCCAAGCTTATAAATACTAGGGCTGTATGATTTTGCCAAACCACAGCAATACTACACACTGAAAAGAGTGTAAAGATATCTGATAAAAAGAGAATCAATGGACGGAAAAACCATGAGTTTTCTTCTCCAAACAATAATGTTGTTGCTTATGGCTGCATTGGTAATGGGGCAACCAGCTGGCACCAATACTCCTCCAGCAGTTCCTCAAACGCCACCAGCTTATGGTCTTGAAACCCCGGCGATCCCAGGCAGCGACCAGCTGCCTCGTCCTGGTGGTGGCCTGATTCCTCCTGTTGGTGGTCTGCTTCCTCCTGGTCCTCCTGGTGGTGGCCTGCTTCCTCCTGGTCCTCCTGATGGGGGCCTGATTCCTCCCGGCGGTGGCCTGCTTCCTCCTGGAGATGGCTTGCTTCCTCCTGGCGGCGGTTTGCTTCCTCCTGGCGGTGGACTGCTTCCTCCTGGTGGTGGCCAGCTTCCTCCGTTAATGCCAGGTGATGGTGTGGTTCCCCCTCTAATTCCGGGTGATGGTCTTATTATTCCACCATTTATTCCAGGCATTGGCGGTATTGATCTTCCAAAGCGTAAATGTGCTAAAAAGTGTAGTCTCGAATGCATGAATTCCAAAAGAAACCGCTTTGCAGCAAAGATTTGTACTACTCTTTGCATGATTCGATGTGGGATTCGAAGGTCGAATGTTGTTTACAGTTGCACTCAGAACTGTGCATATTCTCGCCCCCTCGGTTCAATCACTGGTAAATATATAATTTCAATGCAAATTACCTGACATTTCTTTCATCATGAAAACACAAGACAACATTGTTAAGTACGTTTAATCATACCAGTTGTTTCTGAAATCTATAACTAATGTTTAGTTTATTTTTTTATGTTGTAGATGATCAGAAAGCTCAGATTTTACTGAATTCCTGCTTTGAAAGCTGCAAGATGAACTAAGTTTTCTTTGATACACTGAGTGATGGAGAAAATTCGTTGGATCTTTCATTTTATTTGGGAATAAAACAGCAGTGGAAGAGTGAGAGAGGCAATGTAATAAAAGTCAAGATTAATGAAATCTTTCTTTGTTCAACAGTGTTCCTTTAATTCTCTGAGCTTTTTTAACCTTTTTACCGTCTTTTTTTCTTTTATGGGGGTGACTTTTTCTTACTGTTTATTACAGTTGATATGATACAATCTTATTGTTCAATAAACCAAAGTTTACGGCCGTAAAATTTGGATTCTATTAAAGAAGTCGTGGATTTATGTTATTTGAATTTAGACAGTGTAAATATATTTAATTTTTAAATATTTTATATATTTAAAAAATTATATATATTCATATAATTATATTTAAATTTATATTTGACATAAATATAAAATATAAATATTTTAAAAAAAATAAAATGTCCCAATAATTTAAATTTGGAAATAGGCCACAATATATAATGTTCCGAAAACCACAGCTACGGCAATTTAATGAAAGTTTTGCTAATGTTATAATGTTTAGTATTTGCAATGTTTAAAAGGCTAAAAGGCCTTCAAATCGAGTGATCTTCATTGCCACATTTACCTTTTTTTTTTTTTTTAATTCTATGGAAGGTGATAGAATTAATTCTTTTAGTAGTCATTTTTTCCCTCTATGTTAAAAATGATCATAAAGATCATAAAAAGATAGAGGAAAGGATTGTTAATTCTAACTCGAAGTTGAGTAATTCAATTAATTCATTCAATTTTAAATTCGATTCAATTTAATTTAATTAGAAAATATTAATAATTCGAAAATGATTAGAATTTGAAGTGACTAAAATTTAGATTAATTCGAACTCGAAATGAATCAAACTCAAATTAACCCAAACAATTAACTCAAAATGACTTAGAATACAAACTGACCTAGCCCAATAAACCCGAATGTTAAACTTAATTGACCCAAAACTTATTGATCAGAATATTATACCTAAATGACCTAAACTAAAATGACCTAAATTTAGAATGACCAAACCCAATTAACATAAATGTTTAATCTGATTATCCTGAACCCGAAATAATTCGAACCTGAAACAATCCGAAATCAAACTGAAAATAACCCAAAAATTTAAAATCTGAAATGACCCAACCCAAATTGACCTTACTCGAAACCAATCAGACCTGCCCAATTGACGGATATAGAGGAAAGTAAATTTTATACATTATTTTTATATTACTATGCATACATTTTTATAATTAAAATTAAAAAAAATATGTTTATTATATAGTAAATTAAAGTAGTTTGATTTTAAAATATTTTATTTTGTGTCCTGTCTAATTTAAGTTAAGCTAATCGAAACAGATCCCTTCGATTGGGATCAATCTTTCAATCACCTATAAAATGTGGAAGAATTTAAATGCCTAATATTCATGTATCTCAATGTGAGATTTTCTTCTCTTTAAAGTTAATTCAGCCAATGTAAATATGACAGTTAAATTTAAATCATCCAAAATTTTAGAGCTATAATTTTGTTCATCATTAAAATTGCTACAATCAAGGAAGAAATTTTATTATAGGAGTACAATCTCAGTGAGGGATTGATTGCAGAAGCTTATGTCATGAAACCTTGCTACCATGAATGCTGCAATCATATGGAACTAAAACAGCTAATATAAAATATATGTTCCTAAATTCTGCCTTCTTAATACATGACTTAAATTATATTCACAGCACGTAAATGATTTTGCTTTGGTACAAAACAGAGCGCAGTCCGAGATAGGATAGGGATCGCAATTATTAATTATATTATTCGAATTTAAATGTATGTATTTAATATAAATATATTTTAATTTTATAAATAATTTTTTAATATTTTTTTTAAAATTATTTTTATATTTAAGCTTAAATATATATCAAATATAAATTTTTTAAAAAAATAAAAAATTAAAATAATATATATTATTAAAATTTAATTTATTAAAAATAATTATATAAGTAATTGAGTTAAATCTTGGGTTTTAGAGATTAAATGATTTCAGCCACAGTTGTCACCGTTCATCACTAATTATGCATAGTAATATGTGGAATTTCCATTGATTTCTTGGGGTTACAGCCTTTTAAAATACTGGTTTTCCGCAAGTTTCCTAAGTCAAAACAGTTCTTTCAGATTCGAGATCGAGAGAGAGAGACAGAGAGAGAGAGAGAGAGAGAGGAAACTGATAAGAATTAATGAAAGCAAAAGACAAGATAGTTCTTGTTCAAACAATCTCTTGTCGTTTGTGGTGGCGTTGCCAGTGGGGCAGCCTGATCAGATTATTCCTCCAAATGTTCAGGCACCACCAGACAAGATATAAACAACTATCACTGTTTAGTAATTTTTTTCGTTATTAATATTTATAGTTGTTATTTACAATAATTAATTATAATAATATTAATTATATTTCAATTAAAAATATAATATAATTAAAAATACATTTAAGATTATAATTTAAATCCCTACCACCGGACCTTGGCACCATGCCATTCTTCCCAGGTGATGGTGCTCTATTTCCCCCCTACTTTGCCTAGAAATGCCAAGTGATCGGTTGGTTCTTCCCCTTTTAATCCCCTGGCATTGGCATCGATGTTCCTAAGCGTAAATATGCTGCATCATGTGCTGTCCAGTGCCTAAAATTCTATGAATATACTCAATTTTTTAAAATAAAAAAAATTCTTACAATTGAATGATTATATCTCACATTAAATTTGCTTACAGGCAGATAATCTATTTAATTTAAATTACTGTTTATATAATAAAATATTATTTTATTTAAATTTAATTATAAATATATTAATATAAAAATAAATTTTTAATATTATTTAATTTCAACAGTGATATAAGCTATTAAATTTGACTTAACCCTATCTCGATAAAAATAAACAATTTTCTGAGCCAAGCTAATAAACAGCTCTATTTTATATCCATGTCTAAATATGTGACAAACATAAACATCAAATGTGAATTAAAATATTTAAAGAATCGAATAACATATATTTTATTTCATATTCATGTTTAAATATATGATAAATATAAATATTAAATATAAATTAAAATATTCGAAAATTTCAAATAATACGTGCCTAGAAAATATAGGACAACAATCAGTCACAATCACAATTAACCAGACGACGAGTTGATTAAAAGAATTCTTGGCCTCCCAAATGTATACATTAATGCCCAATTACATATTCTTAGTTCTTCTACAAAAGAAACTAACTGCAGATCACCATTTTTGTCTTGGAAATAAGCAAGAAAATAAATGACAGCTTAATTAGAAAAATACGATAGAAATAGTAGAATTTGATAACTATAACTCTTTGACAACAATGGAGATGGTGCATCAAATAGATTCCAATAGTTTTGAGCTATTATATCCGACATCGATACTTGATGTATATTCATATTTGAGTATAATGCAATTTTATAAAAATCTGTTAAATCCATAAAAATCTAAAAGTAAATAAAATATACAGAGTACAAGTAATGATTTCTATGCCTTGGATTTTGATTCTTCCTAGGTTTCATGATTGATTTTTGTCCTTGTCTTTCCAACTAGCTAGTTTGCTAAGATATTGCATAAGCTTGCGTACCAAAAAAAAAAAGAAGAGATAGAGAGAGATTTGGAGAAATGAAAATGAAATTTTGATCTAATTCCCACTCTTACCGACAGAAGCCGTAGGGCAATATATTTGTCGTGATCCAGGACGTCTCCTCGTCACTTGACGTACTAAGATATGACTACCACTTTTGCTTACGTTCACCTTAAAGGTATTGTATTCTTTGAACATCCATAGATCCTAACCAAATCCTGATACAAGTAGAGTAATACAAGGTAGACGTCCTCGTTACACCTCCATAATTAAGGATAAATTCCGGGCATAATTCGTCTGGATTCAAAGTAATATCTAGCTATGATCTCATTATATGTGCAACCTCAGCACTGTAATTTCTAGACGTGAGAAAGGTGCTTGAGTAACATGTATATATATTCAATTAATACCATAGATATATCTATATACCCAGTTTAAAAATGAACAGATTATTATGGGGGTGATCAGCTTATCTTACCTTTGGAAGAACTTGGTATAAAATGAAATCGAATGAACCGTTTGAAGGGGACAACGATCCCAAACCGAAATCCTGACAGAAAATTCGATTGACAGAAGAAAAGAGAGCACAAGGCTGCTCATACACAGCCCATTTTCTGGGTATGTTCAGTTGTGCTCTCTTTCTTCTGTCAAACAAAAGGATCTTTCCATCCATATATCCTCGATCTTCACACCTCCTAATTTATAACCTGCTAGAAACAAAAAGATTTAATTTCAAAACAAAAACAGGCAAGTAAAATTACTTTATTTCTATTAATCAATAGCAACATGTCTGGATTTTCAGACCTGGAAAAGAGAAATGAGATGTTGTTTTTGGTTTGGAATAACTCTAGCTGCTCAAAGATAAGAAGATAGGATCGTTGGAAGAAAGGTTGAGTGTTGATATAACCTAGTGATTAAAAAAATCAGATTGACCAGTTGAATTGGTTGAATTGAGAATTGATAGATTCTTTGATCAGGTATAATATATTAAGCGGTGATACTTTGAACTGGTAGAGAACTAATATAATCAACAAAATATCAAATAAAATTGGTAAAAATCTAGTTTTATGATTTTATTTTATTTTTTATTTTATACTAAAAAACTTTATTGCCCAAGTTTATATTAATTATTAATTATATTTAATATTTATTTAATATTAAAATTATTTTTAAATATTAAAAATTGTTTGATAAAAACAATTATCCAACTAATTGAACTGAAAATCAAAATATAATTAATTTGACCTCTAATCTAAATTTTTTAACTTTGAATATAACTTGTCGATTCCAGTCTTATTTCCTAC
>JBBYHM010000027.1:2250930-2263949 GCA_038381775.1 Adansonia rubrostipa
ATTATTATTAATATTTAAATATATTATTAAGTATATTGTTAATTATTATTAATATATTGTGAACATAAAATTTTTAAATACTATTAAAATTTAAATATTAAATTATTATTTTTAATTTTTTTAAGATATTAATATATATTATTAACATTTAAATATATTATTAAAATATTATTTTTAAATATAATATTTTGGTGTCATTAAAAATTAATAAAATTTAAATTTATCATTAAAATATTATTTACTTAAATTAAAGTAGTCATTGTATATCTATTCTTTTAATCATTCATTTTAATCAACAAAATAATATAATATCATTACTTTTTATACTGTTCAATCAATCAAATCTTATAATACTTATTTATTTTTTATTTTATTTTTATTGAATAATTATTTCATTATGGTAAATTAACAGACCGTAAATGTTAAACTTGTTGTAGGTGTCTTAGCACTAGCTAGGCTGCTGATCAATATCGATGATCGATTCGATGTTGTTACTGAATCAGCGTTGGTTTAGCCTAGTTAAAATGAGTTAACATTGATGAATTTGTTTTGCCTACTAGGGCAAATCGCAAACCCTGACGGACAATAGCAATACTATGCATAGTTAGAATTGTTCTTGCGAATTAGAGCAGTTAAAAAATTTATGTTATTCGAATTTAAATATTAATATTACTTATAAATTTAAATATATATTCGATAAATATATTTAATTATTAAATTTTTTTATATATTTTAATATTCGTTAAAAAATTATATTTTTATATTTATATTTGAAAATATATCTGACTTTAATATTTCTTTAAAAAAGAAAAAGTCAAGACAATGTAAAATAAAGTTCTATCACCTCTTGTCAACATATATTCTGAGGACAAATAAAAAATTACGAGTATTTAAATTTAAAATTTAATCTTATTAAATATTATTTTTTAAAAAATAATTGTATAAATTAATTTAAAAACCCAAATTCATTCCTATTTCTTTGATGGACCGACATTTTGGCTCAAGGAACAAAAAGATGGGCCCAAAGTGGATGGCAGTTCTTCCAGGCTGAAAACCGCATCGGCTTAGGGCATGGGCCTGCTTTATTACCATTGTTTCTTTTTGGAATTTCTCCTGTGTACATATTAGTACATCGATAAACTTCTGGAACCTGCGTCAGACGACGTTAAAGGACAGCTTCTTTAAGGATGAAAAAGCTCGAGATTTCCAGAGACTATCATTGGCAATTGCAGGTACTGTTTAGTGTTCAAGTTTTAATCAACAACAGAAGATGGTAGAACGTCAAATTAATGATCAATAACAGTAGAAATCAAGGGGAAAAAAAAAAAAAGAAGTCTCAAGAAAGTTAAGGAGAGACAAGCTTATTTTCATCCTTTAAATATGATGATTTTTCACTGGTACTTGTATTCAAATCATCCCAATTTTCCCCAGTTAACATGGCTCTCATCTCCCAATTGTTTGACGATGAAACTTATGACCCTTTCCTTACAATGATCAACAAATGTCCAGTCCTCAACACTCCAACAGATTGGAAAGAAACCGCGGAAGCCCATGTGT
This sequence comes from Adansonia rubrostipa, assembly GCA_038381775.1. Classification (NCBI taxonomy): domain Eukaryota; kingdom Viridiplantae; phylum Streptophyta; class Magnoliopsida; order Malvales; family Malvaceae; genus Adansonia; species Adansonia rubrostipa. The sequence continues at coordinate 2,252,488 of JBBYHM010000027.1, forward strand.
TCATATCTGATCTTCCAGGCCTCACGAAAGATGAAGTGAAAGTCGAGGTTGATGATGGAAGGGTACTTAAAATAAGTGGCGAAAGGAAAGTCGAAAAGGGTGACGATAAAACTGAGAAGTGGCATAGAGTTGAGCGTTGTCGAGGCAAGTTCAATAGGAGTTTTAGGCTGCCTGAAAATGCCAAGATTGATGAAGTTAAGGCATCGATGGAGGATGGGGTGCTTGTAGTGACTGTCCCAAAACAAGAAATTAAAAAACTAGACAAGAAAGTGATTGAGATCGAGGAGATCAAAGGTTGAGGTCGAGAGAACGACCGATTTTCATGTTTTTTTCTGTTTTTCTCTGGTGTGTTCATGTTTCCTTGTACTATTTGTGCATGTAAAGATACAAATAAAGTTTGACTGGTTGCTGTCGGAATGCCTTGTTCTTGTTGGAACTTAACTGAAGCCCAAATTTACAGAAATGACAAGCAAAAACCTTTGAAAAAAACGTTGGAATCGGACAGGGTTGAGAAAAAACCTAAAAAAATTGAAAATTGATTTGAATTTTGAGTGTGGGATTTAGTTTTTATTAAAATTGATTTGATTTTGATTTAGATAATAATTAAATATATATATAATTTAATTTGATTTTCAATTCATACATTAAAAATTATAATTAATCAAATTCAATTAAATTTTATTTTTATATTTAAATTTAATTAATTTTATTTTTATAGAATATTTTATTTTTAAATTTGTGACAAAAAATTAAAAATATTATAAAATTTGTTTATTTAAATTTAAAAAAAATCGATTGATCAGATTAATATGTATCAATAAAATTCACTTAAGGTTTATTCGGTTGTATATAATATTTGATTCAATTTTTAAAAAAAAATAAAATGTTGAATGTTAAAATTTAATTATTTTTAAAAAATAAATCAAATTGAAATTACAATAACAACAATTAATTCAAAATAATCTAAAATTTAACTAAAGATGAAGAACTTCAAGTAAACCAAAGTGATTCAAATTGAATCTCATCTACCAAATTTTGCAAATCCACAAAAGAATAATTGTGTTGGCCACTTATAGATTATAATAGAATTAAAAGTGTTTATGAAAGTAGCTTCCCTACATATCAGATTTGCATTTAAATGCAGAAACCCTGTCATGGGACCATATGCTTTTAGGCGTGCAAATGTATACCCTAGGAATATAACTTTGACATGAACAAACAGAAATGATTTTGATATATAAAAATATTTCCCTTTTAATTATTTTAAGGAAATGATATTGACAACATTGGTGCCTTAACTTTTGGCTTAAGCATTTTAATTATACTCAATAACCCATAATTTGCCAGCTCTTAGTGACTTTAAGCCTTCTTTTCCCTAATTATGACAAATTAATTTTATTCAATTAGGAGTAAGGAAAAAAATATTAGTAAAATAAATAATCCGTGCAAAGGTAATGGTTAACAAATTTAGAATTTCGAATTTCATCCAATATCGCAAAAACTTTTCTTAAGTTATCACCGCTTTTATGATAAAAAAATTAGTAAAATTTTACATTAAATGAGGAATCAAAATTTTATAAACATATTAAACCACGCAAAATGATGTGGCAATGCGTCACCTTTCAAATTAAATCAGTTTAAATGCAATACCAAGTCCCCAACCTAATAAAGTGAAATATATATATAAGAAAAAAAAAACACTTTCACCATGATTTTAGCAACTTTCTTGGTGGTTAGTAAGTACAATATTTGTTGCTGTTGTTTTCTAATTAATTAATGTCATACACTTATGGTGCAATAAGCAGTGCCAATTTGTTGGGTTTCTGCCAATTTATGCAGCTTCTTCATTTCCTTAATGGCTGGATCTTCAAGCAAAAGCACCTTGTCTTTGTCTCTAACTCCAACCATGTGTAAGTATTCATCATCTTCCCTTTCTTTCCCTTTGAATAATACCCTTTGCTCTCTTGGCTCCAAACTTGTTATTAATGACAAAATTATCTTCAGTTCCCCTAAAGTAATTTGCCAAGATAATTTCAATCAATAACCCAGTGCTATAAAGGACTAAACTAATTGAACAGTTTATAATCAAATTTAAAAGAAGATATAGTTTTCCTATTATTCTCTCAATGACTTGGTATTCGTTATTGGTTAACATTTTCCTAATCGAAAACAATCAGATTTATCATATGCTTAAATGTGCATCGCTTAAATCAATATATGAAAATATATTAGTGAAAAATTTATTGAAGATTATGTTGTTCGGATATATAGATTCATACTTGAATTTGAATAATATAAGTTAAAAGTTAGATAAGAAGGGTGGCTTACCAAAAGTGGAAGTTGCCTCAATGGAAACATCATGACATTGAGAAACAGTTGAGACTCTGACAGTTATCATCCCATCTCCAACACTTGAACCACCAGTTTCTCTCTTTTGAACAAGCATCCCACCAGGCCTGAGTTCCCATTTGATTTCACTAATCATATTATTGTTCCCACATCCCTTTTCACCACCTTTTACATTGTTGCTACCATTGCCACCACCACAACTACCAAACTTAAAGCTGCCTCTGCAAAATCTCTTTGACTTCAACTTGATCATTTTTTTTTCCTTTTTTTTTTCCCCTCTGAACAGCTGATCTTTGTGTCTCTAGCAATAGCTCAAGCAGCGATTAAATAATAGTAGAGAGCATGGGTTAGGAGACATGAAATTAAAAAAAAAGGCCACCTATGGCTAAGGGTATAGCCTAAAAAAGGGGTGAAGACTTGTGAGAGTGATAGAGTAATGAGCTGAAGACACATGGAGATATATAATACGGGCGTGGGTTTCTTTTGCTGCTTTTATGGGACGCTGAAGCACATGGGCGTGGGTAGCTCCGGACACGCCTGCTTGATTGGCGGGCCAAAAACACGGTAAGAAATGGTCGCAGTCCAAAATTTAATTTAATTAGTATATAAAATTAATTATAAAAAATATATTGTAAAATTTTAATATTAATATTTTTATTAATATTTATTTATTTATATTATATATAAAATATTTGATTAAGTTTGATATTATTTAATCAATTGATACTTATTTAATCAAAAATTAAGAAAAAAATAAACTAATATCATAATAACTAAATTATGATATATCTATAATATGAATGGTTAAGAAAAAATGAATAAAAAATTATATTTTACAAAAACTATAACGTGGGTAGTCTGTATTTTTTAGAGAAAATATAAACTCACTTGAGTAAAGTGAGTTAATTTATTTGATTTTAATGAGTTAAAAATAACATTAAATTTAATTATTTTTTTATATATAGTATAAATAAAATAAAATTACGGATATTTAAATATTTTAATATTAAAAAAAATTACTTACTAAAAATTAACTACTTATTTGACTATTTTTTATTTTAACTTATTTAAAAAATTACTTTTTTTAATTTTACCTAATGTTTTCTTTAAAATATAATATTTTTATTAAAAAATATTTTTCACTCACTTTGTGAGTGTTAAATTCTAATACATTATAAAATAAGTAGCTAAGTTTGGTGTTTCAAATTAAGTAATGTCGACACAATCACTCATTTTATTAAAAACTAAAATAAATTAAAATAAACTAAAAATAAAGATATTTTAATATTTAAATTTATTTTTATACTATACCTATTTATATAAAGTTGCTTATTATTTAAAAAATTATCTATATCGAATACAAATTAATATTACATTTTAAAAAATAAATTCAAAAAATTATTTTTGTGAGTAATAATTTCTCTTATTCTTAAATTAAGGCCTCTTTATACCTAAAAAAATAATGGTGGCCAGTTGGCAAATGTATTGGAAGGTTGTTTCTGGATGATTTTAGGGAACTTTTCAGGGATCTGACATGGCCAAAATCAATAAAAAAAAATAGTTTATTTGAGACTTGACATCAGAGAGTCCTTTGCGTTATATCCTTGAATTTCCTTCTTGTGTAATTTGTTTGTAGCTAATTAAGGCTTCTCTTCATCATTTCATGCAGAAGTAAAAATTGAGGAAAAAAAAAAAGCTCATAATTTACAAATTAACTATATTAAACCAAAACCTGATTGTTTAATAACTAAATAACTCTCATAATTATCAACGGGGTGATTGGTTGTAGTGATAGATACTCTTTTCTCTTTAAGCAAGATTTTGAATTTGAGTCCTATGTATAGGAACACCATTGTTGGGAGAACTCCACCCTTATTATAGAACCTCAATCAACTTGAGCTAGATTAATTGGAATCCAGGAAACTTTCAAATGTTGATAGTTTCATCAAAAATTAAAAAAAAAAAAGAACTCTCATTATTATAAGAAACCCAGTGAGCTTTCGAATACTGATAGTTTCACAAAAAAAAAAACTCATGATTATAAGATTTTTATATATCTTGTTTATTTGCTTTTACTCTTTTTTACTAGTGGCAACAAGTAACTTAGATAAATATTATCTATAAACCTTCATCTGAATTCAAATTTCAGTGTCTGTAATAATCTGTTCTTATATTTTTAAATTGTGATTCCTTTTTATTAAAAACAAAAAAAAAACAAAAACCTTCCATTTATGCAACTTCCAACATTGGGTTTTCAACAAGAAAGAGCTTTAACGATCATAACATGAACTAAAGAGAAGATTGTTAAGATAAAGTAACCCTTTTGCTCCATTTTCCATCAATGACAAACTTGTTAAAACAAATTACATGTAAAGCAAAACAATTAGCTTAATTCAGGTCATAAACTATATTCAAGTCATAGTACCAAAATACAATTATAAGTCTTTCATCTAAAAAATTCTTTAAAAACATTGATTTTTTTTTTTGAATCCAATATATATCATCATTCACATAAAAGAAAAATATAACATTTGTGCACATTTTTGTTCTTCATTGGTCTGTTCATATTCCCTAAGAGAGCATAAAAATAAAAAAGGTTAGGGATCTCAAATATTTTATGGAATCATAACACTGAATCCAAATTAAATTCAATTAATTTATATATTTATTTATAAAAATTAAGTTGAAATTCTAACGACCGTAACTAGACTTTTATATGCGTTTTGTTGAGTCAGGCCACACTTGATTTTTTTTTTTTTTTTTGCTCTCTTGCTTGAGTCTTGGTCGAGTTAGATTGTTTTTACTATTTAAAAAAATTAAAATATTAAAAAATAATTTTGATATTAATATTTATATTTCTATAAATTAATTTTAAATAAATATTTTATAATTAAATAATTATTTAAAATAAATTAAATCAATTTAAATTTATAAAATTTTTATCCAAATTTATAAAATTTTTATCCAATATTCAGTTTATGTAAACATACCAAATCAAACAGAAGCTTGGGCTCAATATTCTTTGTACCAAAAATGATAGTTAACTACTTGTACAGAAAACACCCCACCAGAGAAATCTCAAATGACGAGACAAGACCCACCTAACTAAACCTAACTAAACCATAAATAACAAGTTAGAAAGTCAAGACAAACATCTTTGTATCCTAATCATCTTTGTATCCTTTTTTTCTTGTTAAATTTATTTAAAATTCAAAATATATAATTTAAATAAATAAAATGTAAAATATAATGATTAAATTTAATTAAATAAATATAAATTTTTAAAAACTTATTTAAATATGTAAAATTAAATAATTTTATATTAGCATCAATAAATTCTTTATATAAATTTATACAAATTTATACAAGTGTGAGTTGGTGGGCGCATATATACATATATATATATGGTATTAATTATCAAACCATGTGGGAGAGATGGAGATGGAGATTCTCTTCTCTTTCTTTCAAAAGTCTCAACTCAATAAATGTTTCTGATTAAGTTAATGAATTTTATACCCATTAAACTTAATTAAGCTCTCATTAAATCAAGGGATAAACATCCCATTTTAGACACAAGATTCCTTAAAACTTGATAACTGTTTCTAAGTGTCGGCCAATTTTTTTAAAAAAATCAAAACTTATAAAGAAATTGAAGAAATTAATTGATCAATGTACCACAAAATGCTTGATTTTTGTGGTAATTAACAATTAATATATCAAATCTAAATTATTTTTTTCTTGCAAAATTCAAGGGTCAATTAATTATTTTATCAAACTTGATTACACACTCAAAATTTTCAAAAGTTCCAGTCCTTATTAATTTACACACTCAAAATTTTCAAATTGGAAGAAATAGTTGACAATGACACCCCCACATGGATAGCAAGAAAGAAACATAGTAACATTGGTGGTGGTTAGCCACAACCAAAAACCAAGTTGTGGGGCTAAAAGTGCATGTGTAATGAGCCCTATATTAGGAGGACATATATTCCTCATTTTCCCATGCATAAATCATCCGCTTTTTTTTGGTTGGAAACCAAGATCTCTCCAAAATTCATTCAAACAAAAATTCATAATAATCATATATATATATATATATATATATAAAAGACGAAGGAAAGTTTTAAGAAAAGAAGCTCAAATCAGATAAAAATATGTTAAAAATCGAGTAAGTTCAAATTCAATCATATACGATTTATTTTTTTAATTTTACATTTTTTATAAGTAGCTAAGCACATTAGTAGTCTGTCATATTAATCGAACTTGATGATTTAATTGTATGCTAATCTATAATATGATCTTTTTAAACCGTTGTTGATTACTCCAAACATTTGAGATTTATGGTTATATTTATAATGAATAAACAACTACAATTTATGATTCAATTTAATAGATATATACAATTATCTTTAAATGTGACATCTAGCAAGTTTGATCTTGAATTTAAATATTTGCAACCTATTTCCTTATTTATATACTGCAACCCTATTTAATTATTGTCCCCCAACAGATTATATAAAAAACATGGGCTATCCTTAGCTAGAAACATGTGAAGATAGGATAGCAGGCAAGGCATGCCCATAAAAAGGTGAAATGCAAGCACAAAGATAGATACTCTCACACCTTCCACAAGATTTGCTTCTTGTTGGCATTCCCAATAGCCAGAGATTTTATGCGCATGGAAGTCGATTTGAAGCTTCAATCATGGAGTTGCATGAATGGCTATGCCATTTTTATTAAATCTTTAGAAAAACTAGAAACATGCATATATATATATATATATATATATATCTGATTCTATTCTTGTTTTCTTGTTCTTAATCATAGTATTCTTATATGTTTTATATTTTATTGATAATTAATGAAAATAATTGAAACTCTTTTGTTCTTTTGAGAAATGGAGATTCTCAATATCCAACATTTTTATATGCTTATTCCTTAAGCCAGATCAAGGAGGATGGATATACAATAATTTATAACCCTAAGAATGTTCTCTATATAAAATCCGGAGCTAGCCAAAATGTACAGTAATTTCCATGAGATTTTTCTTTCATAAAATAACTAAGATCCAACTAAGGGTGCATGCATATTGATGTTCATCAATATTTAATCTTGTATTTATTATAAACTTAAGATTGTCCCAAAAGAAAGATTAATTCTAAACAAAATCTGGGGATGCCCTAGACGGTATTACTCAAAAATTTTACCTATGCCTTTTCTAAAAGAAGTTCTAAGTTCCTGTGGTTTGGCATTGAAGCTGTGCCCAACTTATGGCATTTTTGTATTTAATACAACAATTGGTAATTAATTGATAAATTTCATTTGCATTGGTAGAAAAATATTTTTTTTAATATGATAATTTCAAAGGGTAATTTTAACACACTTTTTAATAAAATTTATAACTTATTTATTCATTGATTATTGTCAATTATGAATTATGATAAGTGAGATAATATTTTGGCATTTCTTTGTTTGTGTTATATTGCATTAACATTTGAATTTAGAATTTAAAGGAAAAAAGTGAAATGAAAAGAAAAAACCCATTGCAATAAATAAGATTGCTAAAGGTAGAATGCTATGGTCCCTTTCGAGATGCTACTAAAACCAAATCATAGCCCATTAAAAAGACAAAGCTTAGGCTTATTGGACCATACCCCCATTCAGCCGACACATGAACTACGCAGTTTGGTCACTGAAATTTGCCTCCTTCTCGTTTCCACCTTTCATTGCAATTGAATGGCTTTGAAGACTGAAGAGACCACATCAAAAGAACACAACTAACCTATAACTAGCAAAGCTTTCATTTTTTTTTGGGGGGATAATTAGGTTCCATCTTTTCAGAAGTCTTAGCCTTGCTTTTAAAAAATAAATGTGTCATACGAATACTTTTAATAAAACAAAGAGTCATGCAAATATTTAAGAGAATGGTGGATCCAGGAGAAAAGCTAAGCATCTTATCATACGGAGCATTGGTCAGTGCAATTGAAAAGGGTAAACTCTATGCTAAGGCGGTCAGGGTGTGGGATTATATGATAAAGGTAACTGTTAAACCCAACTTGTATGCCTACACAATCATGGCTTCAATTTTCACCGGAAAATAAAAGTTTTGAATTGGTTGATGCAGTCTTTCAAAAGATGGATCATTTGGTATATCGTGCCAACAGTTGTGACATATGATGCAATTATTAGTTGATTGACAAATCAACTGAGTTAAGCTTCGAATTCGTAAAATTTAATGCATTAGGGCGGTGTCTGTGATTTCTCATACCTGTCATGTATGCATCTAACTTCAGCCTTTGGATTTCAAAGTTATGTAAATTAAGGATCATATTCTCTAACACTACAACTGTAAAATTGGATCTTTTGATTAGTATTTAGCATGCAAATAATGACATAAATACCCATAGAAAACAAGAAATTTTCATAATTGTAGAACGATAATCAATGAATTAAAGTGCAGTTTGGTACAAATGTGAAAGGAAAAATCAGAATATAGCCCTAAAAAAAAAAAAACAGAAGCTGGAATCATGTGATAATTTTAAGGATCAAAAGCTCAAGTGCTAATATGTGGTATTATCCACAAAAATCACATAAAGTACACTTTTTAGATATGGGAAGGGAAGGAATTGATCAACTCATAAATCAAAACCTAGACCTAGAATTTCCATAAATGAAATTGAGACTCAAAGGATCCAACTTTCATTACAGTTTGATTAAGATTTTTTTTAAAAAAAATAAAATGCCTTAATAAAGTTAATTTGCACTTACAATTGTGGACATTTAGAGAAAGTTAAAAGGGTATATTTATCCTTTTTTGGTAATATGGGTGGGATGTCTTTCAAATTTTATTTAGAAACCTTTTTTTTTTCAAATAACTTTAATACATTCTCCAGCCATGATTTGAACTACTTTTACAAGAGCCAAACTCTAATACGCATTAAATTCATAAATTGGTAAGAGAGAATGACATGATCGGAAATAATATTGGCACAAACACATCAATTAAACTTATTTATAGGTTAGGTTAGATTGGATCATAGTTTAAAAATCTTAAATTTTTTTTTCAAACTCAAATTAATTTGAAAACCCGTTTCACCTTTCATTTTATTATTTAAAATATTTTTATATTAATATTCATATATTTTATAGTGAAATTTAAATAAAAATTATTATCTTTTTATTAAATAATAATTTAAATCAAACTAAATAATTTTAAATTTATAAAAATTTTCTCTCGATCATTGCTAATCAAACCCTACCCGCCTTTGGAAAAAGTCTGGCACAAGCCAACCTACCATTTTATTATTAATGATGGAAAATATGATGTTGGGTTTGCTTGAAAATCCAAACTATATATGCCTTGCATATTCATGATTCCAACTTCCAACCTTTTTAGGGTTTGGGGAAATTTCATTGATGGACCATGGAAACTTCATTTGTACTTTTTTGAAGCTTTGATTCAAAAGGGCAAAATTGGGCCCTCATTCACCATTTTCATGGCCAAAATTTTTACTTAAACTTCAAAGTGTGAAAGTTACAAAATGCTGTTCTAAAACATAAAAACAGAGCGTGAAAGTTGCAAAAAGCTGTTTTGAAACACAAAAACAAAGTGAGAAAAAAACAATTTGAGAAACCCAAATTCAAATATTTCTTATTTTTTGATGGTTTACTTAACCAGTTTATTTTGTGAGATTAAGCTTTTCTTTTAAATAAATTTTAGCCTTTTGTGGAGAAAAGGAAATTATTAATAATTGGATAGCAGGAAGAAGAATCAAGCCACATGCTGATTAACGCTAGTTTAAGCTTTTATGGACAATTAGGAAAAGATTAAATACCCTCCAAAAAAAATTTTAGTTTTATTGTGTATTCATTATTAAAATATTTATAACCGATGCTTAAATGGATCAGATTAACGGATATTTATGTATCCAAAATTATTAAAGATTAGTTAAAATATTATTTACAAAGTTTTTGTTTTTAATATATTATATTCCACAAAATTAAAAAAAGCTTTGATTATATATTTTTTTCTTAAAAATCATCCTAAAAAATGTTTACTGATATTGATTAATGCTTTAAAAAAAACTGTGATTGGTGATGGGTTTCGTGTTTGAAAATTTATTATATAATTAAGTAAAACTCTCCTCATTTAAAAAAAAAAAAACTCATCATCAATGCTTTAAAGGTCCATGAGAGCGACATGCCTTATTTCCTATGACAATTAATTTTCTTCACTTTTTTTTTTTTAATTTTTTTGTTTGTCAACATAAACAAAGTAAGCAGAAACAATAGAATAGTGAATAAAGGAAACATGGTCACCCAAAAAAGAAAAAATAAAAAATAGAAAAGATGGACTTATAAATTACAAGGTTATCTCGAATAGTGGGACACTTGTCACTTTTTTTTTATCATTTTCCCCTAAAAAAATTTGGGAAATCTTAGCCTATGATGCCTCCAACTATAAAGGGAAAATTGATAGATACTGTATTGGGTTGAATAATATTGTTTGATTGATTCTTATTTTATGACATATAATTCTAATATATATAAATGTAATAAGACAATTGATTATTCACAAAATCATATAAATGTTTTACCTTAAAACAACTTTTTTTAACTTTAAATTCGAAATTTATTTCATATATTCATGCATTCACTTTTATAAAGTAATATCTAATAGATTTAGAATTCATATTTTAATATTTATAACTTTTTTTTTATCTTCAAACCAAAACCTCATAAAATTTTGCCTTTAACTTCGTCTATTAATATGTATCAATCATGCAACATATTTTATAGATACAAAAGATACCGAAATTTAAAAAATAATTGAAAAAAATTGTAAAATCCAACCTTTCAAAATTTCTTCTCTTAAGAAAGATAAATGAATCATTTTGAGTTTCAAGTTTAACATAGAGCATATATTATTATTCATATAATTACATTCTCTTCACAATATTTACTCATTTTAAGTATACATTAAAATTTTCTAGTAGATCATTATTAAAGCAAAATATTAAAAAGAATTTTTCTTTCTTTTTTGTTCTTAAGAAAATAAAGTATTATAGTTTGCTTTTGAGGAGCTATAGTGTATCATATTAAAAAATTATTTA
>JBBYHM010000027.1:2273651-2283694 GCA_038381775.1 Adansonia rubrostipa
ATACCACTTTCTTGCCAAAAAATGAAGAGGGAAGGTCGTCAACATGGTATGGTTAGGACTTACCGGATCCTCCCATCTCCATGGAATCCGAGGCCGGAACCTCGGTTTGTTCAACAATTCAATTTGTCCCCGACTGCTGGATTATTCACCAAGGTGCCGGTTAAACCTACTAACCATTCCAAGTTTACCGGACGATGCGGAAGGCCACGGTGCCTAGAGTGTCACATGCATCCGACTTGTAAGTCCAAAGATAAAACCAAGGGTAGTCAGAAGTTGAGGTCAAGTGAGATGGTCACAAATTATAGGTCGATCACTTGGAGAGTTGTTGATGGGAGGCCTGGTTTGAAATTTTCAGGGTTTTCAGCTACAAAGATTTTGGACCATTTGTCTAATGACTATGAAGATTATTATGAAGCTAATGATGATGGTGATGATCAATGTGTAGTTAATGATGGTTTCAAAGTGAATACTCAGTCCCTAGAAGAAATAGAAAATCATGAAGCTGAGATTGAAGAAAATATTGTTGATCGTAATGAGGATGATGATGAGAAACATGATGGTGTTTATGTTGATGATGATGTGGAGTTTGTTTTGGATCAAGATATGGAACAGGAAGGCTGGTGTTTGGTTGGGGAAATTTGATGATTAATATTTTTTCCTAATTAAGTTTCTGTTTTAATATTTGTGTACTTATTGAATTTGGATTTCAGTTGTTGCCATAATAATTTATTAATAAATGACTTCTTTCTTCTCAAACTAGAGGCGTTCATCGTCTTGAATGAAATATTTTTTTTTTCCAACTATGAGTTTGAATCAATTTAATAATTTATTTTAAATTAAATAATATTAAAATAATTAATTTTATTAATATTTATAATTAAATTTAAATAATTTTTTATTATTGAAGTATTAATTTAGACTGACTCGAATTATTAAAAAATTTGCCTAAGCTAGTAATATATAAAAGTTTATTTATTCATCATGCTAACTTCTTCTCCAATTCATTGTTTTCATGGTTTGAGGGTGTAAATTTAAAATTTACCCAAAAAGCATATTTATTTATTTTTTTCAATAAAATAAAAATTAATCTCATTTTATAGGAAAAAAATTGGTCAACAATTTTGTTTTGAATCTAAATTCAGGACTCTATATTACTATTGAATTTGGATAACCAATCAAACGCATCCACCTCAACAAATCTGCCACTCGGATTCATTAGCGTCTTCCTTTCCGGTGCAGTATTTACCTTCCATTTCTGTACTATTATTCCAGTAACCGAACAGCGCGAAGTAATAGCGAACGAAAAAAAAAAAAAAAAAAACCTAATCTCTGCAATTCTTCCAATTCCTCGCTCTTTATCTGTGCAAAAGCCCTCTTTTTTAACTTCATAATCTCTCCCGCCATTTCTTCTAACCATCAGTTAATCTCAACCGTTGATCTCTTCGCCTGCTTATCACGTTTGCATCTTCTCTCAGCTGTAATTTTCCTTTTTGCTCTCTTGTGTATTGAATTTGGGATTCTTTTGAAATGAAAGAATCCAAGTCCTTTTTTCTATTTACTTTTGGAAACCCAAGCGAGTATTGATGATAAAGTTTCTATTTTTATTGATGAATTTTGAATGTAGTTGAGTAATCTTTAATATTTAGACTTTTTTTCTCTTAATTTCTGAGTTATGGACTCTTGCTAAGAATTTCGATTAATTTTCATTACAAATTTTCTCATTTGTTGAACTTCATCTGAGAAAAAAAGTTAATTTTATTTCAAAATTGCGTTTGTAGATAAAAGGACATACTTATCATTTTTGCTTGTATAAATGTATAGATGTATGTATGTATGTTTGGGTGTCTGTGCCAGTGTGTATGTATGTACCGACTGGCCGGTTTCCCTGGATATGCAATCACATTTCTCCAAGATAGTGTGATGTATGTATGTATGTATGTATGTATGTATGTGCTAGGTGCTTGTTCTTGCTATAGAATTGTGTTTCTTTCTTCAAGATAGTATGTGGGATGTAACTTTTGATATTTTCATTGAAGGTTATTGTAGGTTAATTAATTTTGTTAAGTTTCAACTTTTTGAAAGCTTTTCATGGAAATTAGAATCTGTTCAAATTAATCTTGAATGTATGTCAAATTGATAATGGCAAAGCTGGTTTTAGTTGAAATTCTCTTTTTTTTTTAATGCTATATGTGTCCGATTCTTGCTGCTGCATGTTCTTCTCACTCTTTTTTATTCCCCTCATCAGTTGAAGGTCAATGGATAGGATTGACCCTGACATGTTAACTCATGGAAAGAATTTGGAAATTCAAAATGAACTTCGAGACTTGGAAGCTTCCTCTTTGGAAAAGAGCCAGGAAGCTACCGAAAGTGAGAGTGATAATAAGAGTGCAAATGCTTCTTTTGTTGAGAAAAGTGGGGTGGAAATTAATGGGGACGAATGCCAAACACCCCAAGTTCCCTTAGTCAACAAGTGTGAGATGGGTGTTGATGGTGAGCAGGAATCTCGGAGTCCTAATGCTTTATCCGTTGATGTGTTAGTAGCCGGAGTTTCTGTCAAAGATGAAGAAGATATTTTTGTGGTTCCAGCAGTTGGAATGGAGTTTGAATCAGAAGAGCATGCATACAAGTGTTATAGTAAATATGCCGTGTTGGAAGGCTTTAGCATTCGGAAAGATTTTGTGAATAAAAGTCGAGTAAACGGTGCAGTTGTATCCCGAAGGTACACTTGTTACAGACAGGGTTATAGGCCTAGCAAGCATAATGCTAATGTGAGGAAGCCCCGGAAAGAGACAAGAACTGGTTGTTTGGCTCATATGACAATTGCACGGCAACCTAATGGAAAGTTTTGTGTCACTAATTTTGAAACAAAACACAACCATGAGTTCGTAAACCCATCAACAGCTCATCTGTTACCATCGCAGAAGAGGTTAGCCTTTGCTGAAGCAGTTGAAGCTGACTTAGCGAGTAGTTCTGGAGTGTACAGGGTACCGAAGCTTGGAATGAGGTTTGAATCAGAAGATCATGCTTATGAATTTTACAATACATATGCAGGGCGAGTTGGTTTCAGTGTTCGAAAAGATTATGTGAATAGGAGTAAGATAGATGGAGCTGTGGCATCAAGGCGGTTTACTTGCTTTAGAGAAGGATTTCGTCAGAAAGATAAAAGGGATTTGAATCTAAAGAGACCTCAAAAAGAAACAAGAATTGGTTGTTTGGCACAACTGGTCATTTCTCGTCAATCTGATGGTAATTATCGTGTCACTCATTTTGAAGAAAACCATAATCACGAGCTTGTTGCAGCATGTCGGATTAGGATGTTACGATCACAAAAGCGGTTGGCTGCATCCCAAATTGCTGAAGCCAATGCAATGGAGGGCTATAAGATACAAGAAAAATCGGCACAGGGAGTATCATGTAACTCAGTTGGAGATTGTGTTGACCATGAATATTTTCCGATAGGTAAAAGAAGTAAATTAACTTCCAAACGTACTAGAGAAACGAGAGAAGGAGAAGCAGAAAGGATAGAGCAACATTTTCGAAGTAAGAAAATGAAAAATCCATCTTTCTTCTATGCCATACAGCTTGATGCTGAAAATCAAATAGCTAATATATTCTGGGCCGATGCAAAGATGGTCATGGACTATAGTGACTTTGGTGATGTACTTTGCTTTGATTCAACCTACAAGATAAACAAAGACTGTCGCCTGTTTTCGCCGTTCGTTGGGGTGAACCATCATAAGCAAATGGTGATATTTGGTGCTGCACTTTTGTACGATGAAACTGTTGATTCGTTCAAGTGGCTGTTCCAAAAATTTCTGGAGGCAATGTCTGGTAAGAAGCCGAAGACAATCCTCACAGATCAGGATGTGATACTGTCTGAAGCAATTAATTACGTATTTCCAGACGTACATCAACGAGTGTGCGTCTGGCATGTGTACCAAAGTGCAGTCAAGCAGCTGAGTCACTTGTTTGTTGGTTCACCATCTTTTGTGAATGACTTAGGGAGATGCTTTTTTGATCACGAGGAAGAAGAAGACTTCATTGCAGCGTGGAACCTTATGCTGGATGTACATGGTCTTTGGGATAATGAGTGGTTGAACAAGATTTTTGAAACCAGAGAGCAATGGGCCATAGCATATAAAAGGCATATCTTTTGTGCTGACATAAAGTCCACACAACTCCGTGAAAGTTTTATAGTTAATCTAAAGAAATTCTTAAAGCCTGAGTCTGATGTGCTTTCATTTTTCAAGCATCTTGGCAAAGTGGTGAATGATTGGCACTACAAAGAGTTGGAAGCTAATTATGATATGAGCCAAAATATGCCAAAACTAATGGGGGATGTGATTCTCTTGAAGCAGGCAAGAGATGCCTACACACCGAGGATATTTTACTTGTTTCAGCAAGAATACGAAACATGTCTGAATATCGTTGTTAATCAATGTATCGAGAGTGAGGCACTGATCGAGTACAAAGTGAGCATATATGGCCAACCAAGAGAGTATGCTGTAAGTTATAACTTGTCTAACAACACAGTTTTCTGCAGTTGTATGAAATTCGAGTTCATGGGAGTATTGTGCAGTCATGCATTGAAAGTTCTAGATTACAGGAATATCCGATTGCTTCCAAGCCAGTACATCTTAAAGAGATGGACAAGAGATGCAAGAGTTTAGAGCTCGGAGGCCCTCTCGCTGTTTGCCCTAACATAGTAAGGACTAAATTGGGGCTTTGAAAAAGCTTCAATGCTCTTTGGCTGCTATATCTGACCAGCAATTACAATGTAATGAAAGAGCAGTCTGATGTTGGATTTTGTATTTATACTCTTTAAAATCCTTCTTTGATTGGATTCTTAGGAGTTCTTGCAATCATCTACCAATCAAAATCATCATTCTTGAACAGTATACAAATTTTTGTACATCAACAGTAGATATAGTTTTAGCTATCAAAATCCACGGAACTAGTAATCTAAATTTCAAGTGCCCTGCTTCATTAGAAATGGGGTTAAGTACCATAAACTACTGGAAGAATAGCAAGGAAACAAGCAGAGTTAGAAACTAATCCAGCGTATTGAAAACAATAGTCATACATTTGTCTATGTTTTGATTGATGTTTCCCTTTTAATATGCAAAGGTTTGAAAGCTTAAGATAAACTCAAGAGTAATGTGCTACAATTCCTGAACCAAATTTCGAAACAAATGTCAAAACATGTACTCTTGGTGGGAGCTTCGAAACCAAAGGATACAAAACGTCAACAAGGACTACAATTTCAACCAATAATCCCCGCTTGCCAGTTAGAAAACCACCGAAACCTAGTATTTCCTACTGCAACAAGAAAGGTTTTTCCAATCTCAACCTATGTCATTGGCATTTACTTCACCATATTTGTCTTGGAACTCTTTATCATGCTCAGGCTTGCTCCTAATCACTATAGAAATATGTATTTTTTTATCACTAAATGAAACCTGTGATGTTACAAAGATATCTCAGACTTGCGAGCTTGCCTATCGCGACCGTTCATTTTTAAGAACCCTGTATAAGATCTTCTCCTGTTTTTGTTACTTTTACCTTTCAATGATCCCTTGCTTGTGTAACCTGAAAAAACCACTAACATGACTAATATAAAACCCAATCCAGAAAACAACCATAATAGAATGATCCAGAACCTTAAAGTACTGAAAAGCCCCTCTGTAACTTTAGGTAAAGATGATTCCTGAGAATGATTTCTGGGCACTGGATTGCTTTTTATATCGTCATTCCCGGGAAACCTAGTAAATTTCCTTGAACTTGTGACATCCCTTGTCGTATCCAAATTTGGATTGGATAAGGCAGTAGGGTCAGGGCAGTTTCTCCTCTTGTGATGCAAACGCAATGCTTCATTTAGTATTCTTGCACATTCTATGCTAAGCAGGTCTTGTTGAAGTAAGTTTTCATCAGTTTGTTCGAGTGTTGAAGGATCAGGCGGTTCTGGAAATGTAGCCCAGCATGTGTTGACCACGTCAACCTCTCTCCATTTCGCCTTATCAAAGCTCCAATTCCCAACTTTAAATTCCAAGCCATAGTGGAAAACTCTGTACTTGACACCAGGTTCAGGAACATATCCGGGATATAGTAATATCTCACTGCTTATGAGGTGCCGTAACTTCAACTGCATGATAAGAGGAGAGGGACACAAGAGAACAGGAACATCTTTAGTGAGGATACCATTAATAATAAACTCAAACAGCAAATCACTTCCTCAAAGCATATATTGTCTTTACTCCACAATCTCGTGACAAGAAATGTATAGGACATCAAGAGTTACAATCTAGTTTCTATGAAAGTTGACCGAAAACGATACCTCAGCTGCACCGAATGAGTAACCATACATTTCACTAATCCATCCAGATTGGTAAATATCTCCAGTGATGTTTGTCGCATAATGAGCTTTGTCAGCTCGGACCTCCTCAGTTTTAAGCAACCATAGCAGTGCAAATTCCCGTAGATCATCAATATGCATGATAATAACACCTCCAACTTTGTCACAAGCCTCAGGATGGCGAGTATGAAGTTTAGCAAGCTCATTGTCACAGCCAATAAGGTATCTATCACGCATAGCAAAAAATAAGTAAGCAAGTTCACACAAACGCATGGAATATTGGGGGGGGGGGGGAAAGGGGGGTAAAGCAGGAAAAACTAATGTAAAACGAATTTGAAGGACATTAATCCTTGTTCTACTTGACCTACTCATAAGGGGTTGAAACCGGTCGGCCACGTGCTGCTTTGAACTCCCATGGAGTAATTGGGCCTCTCAAGATCATGTCAGCATCAAGGATAACTATGTACTCTGCATCAATGTTCACATGGTTGAGCCAATGAACAACAGCAGCTGGTTTATTAATTGCCGGATACCTGAAATGAATCAAACAACTGGAGTTTATTCTCTGCCTTCTAGTTTGTGAAGCTTGGTCATCTAAACAAGACATCTCGAATTACCAGTCGCCTGTTAGTGGATGGCGGCTCATTGAAGGGACATAATGAGTGGGTGCCAGGTCATGGCCTTTGTATTGCTTTAAGTCTTCATCTGTACAGCTGAGAAGACGTGTAATATTTCCAGGCTGGCCACTGAGGTTGAAACTGTGCATGAGTCCTACAGTCTGCCAATCAAAATAAGGAGTACATTCTGTCGAAAATATGGTGTGAATTTTTGGATATGTTCTTATAGGTTCATCAATTTCCTTCCCCTCCTCGGCCACCTCATTTTGTTTCCTATGAGGAGTAAGAAGCTTTGGCTGAGTTAGTTCTGCAAAAGTTTTGCTTTTCAAAAAGCTTAGATATTTTGACCACTTTGGCTTTGGGCATCCATATCTGGCATGTTGTAACAGAAGACCCTCATTCATAGTATTAATACATTCAATACTCAAGAACAAGCCACGCCTTTTATCTGGATCAGATTCCATTGATTTGACCTGTATAAGAAAATGATGTACTAAGTTTCCACTATGATAGGAAAGTATCACACACAATTTGTAATTAGGAATAAAACGGTCAATACATGCAAGCCGCATAAGTTATAGGCGTGATGTTTAGTTCATGAATGAAGCTGATCCCATGCCTCATTTTTCTTCGGTTGTAAGAGAAAAATGCATTACATGGAAATAAATAAGCACTTGAGCAGGAATTTCATAGTGCATTAATATTCATTTCTCACAGGTTTAGAGGTTAACATACTTCTCTAGGATAAGGAGGTTCGGGAAAGAGTCGCCCGCACTCATAAACAATTCCATCTTCATGGTGATCTAATTTACTGAAGGACCAGTTCCCCACACTAAATGGCAAGCCATAATGTAGAATAATAGGCTCAACACCCGGTCGTGGGGTATAGCCTGGGTAGATCATTAAGTCATCATTTATCTTGTGCCTAAGTCCAGCCTGAAAATGAAAGAACATAACCGGAAAAAAAAAAAAAAAAAAAAGAAGGATGGATATAAAAATATCACACACAGCAGGACCGAAGGAAAATTTTCTTTTATATTCTATAGAGTAGGATAAAATAAACAAAATAACGTACTTCCGCTGCACCAAATGAATAACCATACATCTCGCTAATCCAGCCTTTCCCATAGATGTCGCCAGTTATATTGGTTGCCCAATGAGCTCTATCTTCACGTACTTCTTCGGTCTTGGAAAGCCACAAAGGTGCCAGAACTCGAAGATCATCTATGTGCATGGCTAAAAGGCCACCAACCTTGTCACAAAGTTCCGGGTGTTTTGTGTGCAATTTAGCCAGAATATTATCACATCCTACCAAGTACCTGGCGTACCAAAGAGTTACGAATATCTACATGAGAAAATTTAAAATTGGACATAGAAAATATGCAAGATGAATCTACAGCTAGCAACAAAGTGCAAATAAATAAATATGCCTCTCCATGTCTGCCTTATGGGCTATGATATTACTAAACCAAAAAAAAAAAAAAATCGAAAGACTAAATGTTGAAGCAGTGTCACAACTACAAGTACAATTCTCAGTTTAGGAATACTACAAAATATAATGATAGTTTAGTACCCGTAATAAGCAGCAACAGGCTGGCGTTTCTCTGCCCCAAGTTCCCAAGGTATAATTGGACCTCGGAGGATCATGTCCGCGTCCAAAATCACAACCCAGTCAACATTCTGTGCATCTTTACTATGTTTTAGCCAGTGGGCAACTCCAGCAGGTTTATTAATTGCAGGGTACCTACAGAACAGGGAAAGAGAAATGCCTCTTAGACTGTTACTCCACCATGAAGTCCTTCCAGACTCCTATGATGTCAATTGTACTGAAAATAGTGTAAAAGTTTCTTACAGACAAATCACGCAAAAAAAAGAATAACACGACGAAAGCTACAATGAGAGAATTTAATCAGAAAGGACACTGCAGAAGATTATATGCCAGAAAGAATAGGAATTAAGCATCACTTTACCGAGCATTCTTTCATAAGGCAAACAAATTTGTTGTTTTAATTTTACATAAGAAAACAAAAACAAATCTAACCTTGATGAATTAAAATGTTCAAATTAAGAGAATTAACTTCCCTCGGCAAACCCCAATCAAAATAAAAACCCTTCTGACTACTTCTTTTGAGTTGACAACAACAATTCACAAACTTGATCAATCCAAGAACTGTACTCTAACCAAAAACAAAGTTAAAAAATTCAAGACAGTACATTGGAATTATGATAGTTTTAGATCAAACAAATTGAAATTAGACAATAAACTTCACCGGTTCACCCTACAATAATTACGGAGAGACAAGAACAACTAGCTAATAAGAATAAAAAATTAACCAAAGAGAGCATTGCAGAACTTTAAACCCTAAAAAAGAGCTAAATAAAACATCAAATAAAAGGAAGAAACTTTACCAATCACCAGTTTTTGGATGTCTACTCATAGAGGGAACTTCAAGAGTGGGAGCCAAATCCATCCCTTTATAGTTCTTCTTCTCCTCCTCTGTGCAGCTCAGTAACCGGGTCACTGGCCCGGGTTGCTGGGCTTTCTTGAAGCTGTGCATGAATCCAACGGTTTGCCAATCAAAGTAGTCCTGGCATTCCACGGAGAACAAAGTGTGGATCCTATATGGAGCCTCGTGACCCGGTTTTTGACCCGAAATGAAACCACCCCAAAAGCTCACTAGTATCAAAGCAACTAAAAATTTGGCCATTTGGAAGTTGAATTTCAAGGCCTGATTGGAAATGGGTAGTTTCTAAAAGATCTGAAGCTTCGTGAGATTGAACAATTGCAAGGAAAGTCAAGACGTTGAAAAATTCTGCGTTTTATAGGTAGCTACACAAGCAAGAGATGGTGGCAAAGAAATGCAATAAAAAAAGTTACAGCTTTTGGGATCAATTGCTAATTTAATTATAACATGGAAAGATTCTTGAATTCTGAATTTAATAGATCTCTAACAATAACAGAGGAAGTAGTCATGATGAGACAGTTAAAATCAAACATGAAACGACAGCAAGTGGCTGTCGTTCACGACAAAAATCAATGTCACGCGACAAACAATTCACACCAAAAAAAAAAA
>JBBYHM010000027.1:2363014-2383325 GCA_038381775.1 Adansonia rubrostipa
TTTTGTGGCTTTGTGCTTGCTGTTGCCTATAAGATATGTCTAAGAAATAAAATGTGCTAGTAATGCCAAAGGGGTGTCTGATATTGTTTGAACATGATGTAGAACATGGCCTGATATGTTAAAATTTCAATTGAAGGTTTCATTGTTCAAGAGGCTACTTCTTATGGTAAGAAACTTGAGAGCAGAATCGGACCGTATGCATGCTTTGGCCTGTATTTGTCGGACAGCTTTATGTGTTGATCTCTTTGCAAAGGAAAGTGTTCGAAGAGGTCAGAAACCTGTTGCAGGAACTGATATAGCTTCTCTTTTCGAGGATGCTGGGGTAAAAGATGATCTTCATAATGTTAAAAGTAAAAGCTTGTTCAGAGAGGAGTTGGTAGCAACTCTTGTAGAAAGTTGCTTTCAGTTGTCACTACCTTTACCTGAACAAAAGAACTCTGGTATGGAGAGTAGAGTGATTGGAGCCTTGGCATATGGAACAGGTTATGGTGCATTAAACTGGACAGAGACAGCTTTGGAAGTGGTGGAAGTTTGCAGGCCTTGTGTTAAATGGGATTGTGAGGGAAGGACTTATGCAGTTGATTGCTATTTGAAGCTGCTTGTTCGGCTCTGCCACATTTACGATACCAGAGGAGGTGTGAAAAGAGTCAAAGATGGGGCTTCCCAAGATCAAATCCTAAATGAGACAAGATTGCAGAACTTGCAACGTGATCTTGTAAAAGATCTACGTGAGGTATGTGAGATCTTATAGAGAACATAAATTCAACAATCTCTATCTTGCAAGATTTGTTGTGCAAATAGCTTGTGTTTTGTGATATGATGTTTACCATTTTCATGCTGAAGGAATAAGTTAAAGAATTATTCTAATTCGTAAGGGTATTGAGGCATGATTTTGGCCTAACTGTTATTATTATTCTTAAGTTATGAAGATCTCTGGTCTCTTGATGTTTTTTCATCTTGGTGTCTATTTGGTAGGTAAATAACCCGAGAATATGTGCACGTCTTCTTTGGGCTATTTCAGAACACATAGACCTGGAAGGTCTGGATCCACTTCTTGCTGATGATCCTGACGATCCTCTAAACATTATTGTGTCAAATATTCACAAAGTCCTCTTCAACGTAGATCCATCTACAAATAGAACAAATAGGCCTCAAGATGTTCAGGCCGCTCTTCTATGTGCTCAGCGGTTGGGATGTCGTCATACTAGGGCTGGACAGTTACTAACAAAGGAGCTTGAAGAGTTCAGAACTAATGGCTTGGCTGATTCTGTCAACAAGCATCAGTGCCGTATGATTTTGCAGAGAATTAAATATGTCTCTACCCACCCAGAAAGCAGGTGAGGTTTCTGCAAATAGCTCGATATATGAGCATGAGGCTCAAGTTCTAGATTTAAAATCACTGATGACGTAGATGATGTTTATTTAGTGTAAGTGCTTTAATGTTCCCTTCGACGGTGCTCTCTTTTAAATCTTTTGGGCTGAATTTTTTATGGACTCCATGTTTGGTGAAAGGCTTAGTGTTTATTGATAAAAAGAGTGGGCTATAGAAAGATCTTTCCCTTATTGACAGATGATAATTCCATTTTTGTTGATGTATGAATCTGCTGGCATGGTAGGCATGAATCTTGTTAAACTTAGTTCCACTGAAGTATTCAACTGAAGTAGCTTCTTCCTCATATGTTGCCCAAGCCTTAAACTGAAAAGGAAAAATAGATTTATGTTTATAATTGGCATTCTTATGAACCGATGTGAGATATAGAATGTTTCTTGTTCAGGTGGGCAGGGGTTAGTGAAGCTAGAGGAGATTACCCATTTAGCCATCATAAACTGACTGTTCAGTTTTATGATGCATCAGCTGCCCAAGATAGAAAACTGGAAGGGTTGGTTCACAAGGCTATTTTGGAGCTTTGGAGGCCAGGCCCTAGTGAATTAACACTTCTGCTAACAAAGGGAATCAACTCCACATCACTCAAGGTTCCTCCAACTGCTCATACTTTGACTGGTAGCAGTGATCCCTGTTACATTGAGGCCTATCATCTGGCAGATCCTGGAGATGGAAGGATCACTCTACATCTAAAGGTTAAAACTCTTCTTTATTCAATTTTATCTTCTGTACCTCTAAAACCCTTTTCTTTTAATTTCTATATGACGTGAGGTAACATGAGTCTGTAGATCTGCCTGAAGTGTGGTAAATGATAAGCATATATTGACTGAAGTCAACTTAATTTCTTGAAACTTGAAACATGAATTTTTAAACTTAACCAAATATAATGCCATAGATATTGGACTTTACAGAGGCCTTGCAGGGTTCTCTTGAGTGCTTTCTAAGTTGTAAAGTAGATTCTACCCTTTTACCTAGTAAATTTTTAGTAGAACGTTATGCACTAATGCAAGAGTCATTTGTTATTGGTTGCTTAGTGCGTCACTGTCTGCATTTGCTGATTACAGGCATTAAAGTTTTTCATGCTTTTACATCAATCTATTGAAGCAACCTTGACATATATGAGTTATGAGTCAAATCTTTTTCTTATTTCCATCAGTCTCGCAAATAATTTGACCAATCAATTATGTTACATGCTACAAAACATTTTTTCTCATCAAGCACAAAAATCTGAAAACAATATCTATACTTAATACTGGTTCTTTCTTGTGTTGTGGTTCTACTTGCCATGATGGTTGGTGCCTATTAATGATATTCCCTTGGTTAATTGGTGAATTTTGCAGGTCCTTAATTTGACTGAGCTGGAACTAAATCGTGTTGATATTAGGGTTGGGTTATCTGGTTCTTTGTATTTTATGGATGGGTCTCCCCAAGCAGTACGGCAGTTGCGTAATCTTGTTTCTCAGGTTTCTCCTCATCTTTGTAAATGAATTTTATTTTCCTCTTAACTGTCTGACTCTATGGTTTCGAATGCACCTATTGTACCTCAGTCAGCTTCTGAGAAATTTCGTTTTATCATGCAGGATCCTGTACTTTGCAGTGTGACAGTAGGTGTTTCTCATTTTGAAAGATGTGGCTTTTGGGTTCAAGTTTTATACTACCCATTCTATGGAAGTGGTGCTGTAGGAGACTATGAAGGTGATTACGCTGAAGAGGATCCCCAAATTATGAGGCAAAAGAGAAGCTTAAGGCCGGAACTTGGAGAACCTGTGATTTTGAGATGTCAGCCTTACAAAATTCCGTTGACTGAGCTTCTCTTGCCGCATAAAATTTCACCCGTTGAGTTTTTCCGTCTATGGCCTAGTTTGCCAGCTATTGTGGAATATACTGGCACATATATTTATGAGGGAAGTGGATTCAAGGCTACTGCTGCTCAGCAGTATGGGTCTTCCCCTTTTTTGAGTGGACTGAAATCTTTGTGCGCCAAGCCTTTTCACAGAGT
Organism: Adansonia rubrostipa; assembly: GCA_038381775.1. NCBI lineage: Eukaryota > Viridiplantae > Streptophyta > Magnoliopsida > Malvales > Malvaceae > Adansonia > Adansonia rubrostipa. The sequence goes on from JBBYHM010000027.1 coordinate 2,366,398, forward strand.
TTGTTCGCACATCATTCTCACTGTGGCTGGGTTTCAGGTAGGATTCAATGTCTTGAATATCTTTTCTATAGCATTGGTTATTTTGTTGGAAAATTTAGTTATTGTTTGAGTTTTTTCTGTTGCATGACAAAACTGCTATTTATTTCCCCCATATGTGACAGCTATGTTATGCCGCAAAAACTTGGCATGGAGGCTTCTTGGGCATGATGATTTTCGGAGCCAGTGAGGTGAGCAGAAATGTGGATTTGGGTGATGAAACAACAACCATGATGTGCAAATTCGTGGTCCGAGCTTCTGATGCATCAATTACTAAACAGATTGAATCAGATCCACAAGGTTGGTTGGATGACCTCACTGATGGTGGTGTCGAGTACATGCCCGAAGACGAAGTGAAGGTGGCTGCAGCCGAGAGGCTGAGAATTTCAATGGAACGAATAGCGTTGTTAAAGGCCGCACAGCCGAAGAAAACTCCAAAATCGGATGATAAAGCGAAGGATGAGGAGAAACAAGAGGAAGACGAAAAAGACAAAGAGAAGAAGAAAGATGGCGAGGAAAATGGTAAAACTAAAGGACCTTCAACACTCTCGAAGCTAACGGCAGAAGAAGCTGAGCACCGAGCTCTTCAAGCAGCTGTGCTGCAGGAATGGCACATCTTGCGCAAAGCTAGAAGCATAAAGCTCAATTAAATTCCCTTTATCTTCCTCCTCTTTTTTTTTGGGTCCCATGAAACAGAGCCATTTATTGTTTCTACTGTATTATGATTTTGATTTGCATTAGTTAGGTGTTTGAAAGTTGATTAGAGTGCCATTTTTTAAAACCTTGTTCTATGCCTTTTTAGGCCTTGGGGCATTCCCCGTACATCTTGTACCGGCTTTGTTTGTTATTTTTCATTATTATAGAATAGAGATCACTTGTTAAAAACTCTAAACCATTGATTTTTCAAGGTTGTTTTGTCTGTATTAACTGTTGGTATTAAGCACATTCTGTATATCAACGATTCTATGAAATTATGTCAATATTTCCACCAAATATCTATTTTTTTCTCCTGGGACATCTTTATAATTATCATTGTGTTAGCTTTCGACTCGCCTTCGACCATCAAATGAATTGTGAATAACCCGTAATCCTCTCTTTAATATGATGATGCTTCAGTGTCATGTTGAATTTGGTTATTCAAACTGTTCTGTTGCTATGAATTTATCTTTAACTTGGGAAAAAAAAATCAGCAAAGACAGCAAGAGAAAGAGGGAAGTTGCATGAAAATCAATGCAAAAGCTAGATCTTCCATCAAATTGTTCAATAATTCCACTTAATTAAGAACAAGCATATCCATAGATTAGAGCTTACGTAAGAAATATTTTGTCAGCTCTTTTAACAACTTGGAGCCAATTTAACAAATTTGTAAGTTTGGCATCTTCCTCATTGTCATTTCCCACTCATATGTTAAACCTTTGAGGAACAGTGTCAAAGTCATCAAAATCGAATCTCTGTCGCTCTCTCGCAGCCTGAACGCGAAAAGGTATTATCTACTTACCGATCAACGGTTCATAAGTGGTAGTATTAGCTCAAAATCTTTTGATGAGAAATATCAGACTCACCTTTGTTAGATACAATGGATCACATGACATGAGTTCATCCATCACATTCAGCTTCTTTGAGAGGGTCATCAACCTTTAATGGAGAATAGAAAAAAAAAAAATGAAGTCGAACCCGTATTTATAACTGAAGGGCCATTGCAGTTAATAACATGTATAAAGTAATGCGAATACTAGCATGCATAAAAAAGTGTAGTCATAAACATTACAAAGCTACCTATTTAAACGAAACATGATAGGCGGTTTCTATGCTACAAAGTGTACCTTTGGATTGATGAGTCAAGACGTTCAATCATTTCACAGGTCTTATATTGTTCAGGATCCTCTAAAAATCTAACCATCCCATCCTTTTGGTTGATCGTTGCATATATCTCACCATCTTGAATCTAAAATTTGACATGAAAAACTGTCAACAATGGAACTTTGCAACAGGAAATTTGGAACTGCAGTCTTAAGTGACTGAAACAGAAGATCCAAAATTACCATTTGAAGAACATGCATTTCCGCTTCCTTAGGGCTATTCAGTTGCACTCTATCAGCAATATCCTGAAGAGAGAGAGTTAAATACGTCTGGGTCAACCTCTGGATATTTCGCTTATACATAGATGATACAACCTGCTTCACCAAACCGAGATTGTTGTCCTGGTAAAAGTAAAAAGGCCCTTTCAGATCGTCAAACAAAAGAAGAACCAATAGTATATTTAAATTTGATACGAATACGACACTCACACTTTCAAATTTATCCTTGTTTGCCTGTACATATGTCTCTAAGTCCACAATTTTCCCATTGCTATAACTATTTGCCAGTTCTATATATGGCTACTCAAGGAATAAAAGAAGTTAATTCTTATTATATCAGTACAAAACTTCAAGTTTTTTTTTTTTTTTTTTAAATTCAGTATCAATAGTCTTAGAATTTATAGGAACCTGACATAAGTTCTTCAAATTTCTCTGAGCAACTGAAGAAGCATACTTGGGGAGACCGGTAGGAGACTGTAACCAATATAATGGAAAAATCACCACTCAGTGATGAAGAAGAGCAAAGACAAACTTTCAAGTGAAAGTTTTGTCTAAATGGCAAAACCATTCACCTTTTTCCAAATTGAGACCCAATATTTCCATCAGTTCTTTTTTTCTTCTTTTCTAAAAGGATTTGTCCATACATTCTTACTACATAATACAATTTAAAATAAATGAGAATTGCAGAACATACCTGTATCGGGTGAATAAGAGAGACTGATATGTATTTTTTGTATGCCTCAACAGCTATAGCATTGACGGTAGACATAGGAGCAGTCACAACCTAGACAATTAACGTAAAGCAAGCAAAAATAGAATAATCAGAAGTCAGACTGTCATAATATAATAGTAGCCGACCAATAATTGACAACAGAGATGTAAAGAAACAACATACATTGTGTAGAAGCTCTAGTGCTTTCTGAAACCGCTTTTGTCCGATGCATATCATTCCCCTGTTGTGATGTCAAATGGGAAACTCAATCAGTGGTTCCCCTCAATGATGCTAAACCGTGAAACAATCAAAGCAAGGAGAATTATTTAATATTCAAGATATGAGTGCATCAATTACTAAAGTAATATAACTTTACTGCTTGATTCTCACAAAAATAGAAATTTAGATTCATGATGAAATAGGAAAATGTTAGATGTAACATGTGGCTACAAAAGGAAGCTAATTTTCTTATTGATTGCAAGCGTAAAAGAAAAAAGACAAGAGCTTCTACGAACTAAGCATCTGAATAAGTAATGGCCAAATGCACAATCGGAGATGAAAATTGAATGGTTTGAGAAGCAACCAACCCATAATAGCGAAAAAGAAAAAGGTCCCTCGGCTGATCAACCTCGAAAATATCTTAGTCCAGAATGGAAAGACCAGTTTTATAGCACCTTGCCAGCAAACAAAGCAAAAGCAATTCTGGATGTAAAGTAGTCAAATGTTCGGTAGACGACTGAAGCTTCTGAATAGCGATCAGCATTGGAGCCACCCCATGCAAGGGCTCCTCAAGCAACAGAACTTGGTCCTTGAACCTCTTACAGACAGATATAACTGCCAAATCACGTTAAAATCAACATCAAAGATATCAACAACTAAAAAGCAGTAATTGGATTAAGAGAAAAGTGTAATACACTTATCAGGCGCTAACCGAATTTGCTCAGCAACACATGAACTGATAAATCTGGCAATGATTAACACCAATGAACTAGCTTGCTCTTTCGTAACTGGAGCAGCAGTGCAAGCCTCTCTGTTGAAATCATTAATTAAACCCAAAGCTATTACTTTTCCTTACTAAAAAGCCAGATTTCATATGTAAAAAAGAATAAAAGAGAGTAAAATTTTAAGAGAAACTAATTACACCAGAAAAAGAAAAAGGAAGGTGGAAGGGGGTAATTGAACACCTAAAAACTCCAAGATTCAATTTTCTTCAACTTTGTATTCCGTTCGCAACAACCAAACATCGAATTCTAAACAATACCCCCAAATAAAAAACTTTAGAAAATTCGAGATAGAGAGTCGATTTTTTAAGACCCAAATTAAAAAAGAACTCACAGGAAATAGAGATAACCCAGAGAGTGCTTGGAACGGTCGAGTTGGTCGAGAAAAGGCAATAACCGAAAGGACTCGGCATGGAGCGAGTCATCAGCTTGTTTAAGCAAATTTTGCAGCGACAAAACATCCGAGGCGGTGCTTGATAGCCCCTGGATTTGAGTCACTAAACCTTCCACTGAGTTCATCCCTTGTCTCGCAGCAGAGTCTTCTGATAGCATCGACCCAGAAACCTAACAAAAACCAAAATTTTGATTTCCGGTCACTACTACTCTCTCCGATTCACCATAGCTGCTTTCTTTCCTTCTTTTTTTTAAAGCTAAAAAAAAATAAATCAATAATATTAGAAGGCCTTTCCAGTTGGGCCTCTCTTGACCTATTACCAGGCCGCCTCAAAGAGTACGGGCTAGACCCAGTTCTTCATTTTTACGTTTTCCTTTTATGCTCTTTAGAAGCAGAGAGCCGAAGAGAGAAAGGAAGAACCAGAGAAGAGAAAAGCCGAGAAATAAAAAGAGTGCTCTAGAAGCAGTAAAATAATGGCGGATTACCATTTCGTTTACAAAGATGTTGAAGGAGCTTCGACTCAATGGGACGATATTCAGAGAAAGCTTGGGAATTTACCGCCAAAGCCACCTGCTTTCAAGCCTGCTCCTTTCGAACCCGCACCCGACCCTGATTCAGTCCCGAAGGACAAGTCTTGGATCGATGAAAAGACTGAAGAAGAACTTGAAGAACTCGAAGATGATCTCGATGATGATCGATTCCTTCAAGAATACAGGTTTAATTTAACGTTTTCTTCAATTAATTGGATTTTTTCCGGATTTAATTTTAGGGATTAAGAAGTTATTGTTTTTATTACTGGGTTCAAAGATGATTTTTTTTTTATTGAATTAAAAACTGGGTTTGGTTTACTTTAGTTGGATAAAGTTGTTAAATTTATGAGCTGAAAAGGAAGTTTTCAGGTTCAAGAACTTGTAAAATGAATAACAATAGTAAACTTCTGTGATTAACTTTTAGGATTAATTCAGGTTAATTATTATTTTTTTCTACATTTTTTTAACAAATTCATTATTTAAAAAGCATGGAATTTTTGCCTTGTGACTGGGTTTTCATTGATTTCTATGTTTGTGCATTTTATTGGAAAAAAAAATTGGTGTTGATTTTACAGAAAGAAGAGGCTAGCTGAGATGAGGGAAGCAGCAAAGATTTCAAAGTATGGATCAGTGATACCGATTTCGGGATCCGATTTCGTGCGGGAGGTTTCACAAGCTCCTCAGGATGTCTGGGTGGTTGTCATTCTCTACAAAGAAGGGTATTTACATTTGAAATATTGCTTGCTTCTTATAAAACTATTATTTATCAAAATTGTGACAAATTTTGTTTTTCTTTTTATGTGATAAGTAACATTGTCATTAGGCAATGTGTAATCTTTTTGTGATAATATATAACAATAATAGTTTCTTAACATGAGCTTTCTCTTGCTTCACATTTTGAAATGAATTATTTGATGGGTTTCAAATATTATATATATTTGTAACACTTGATACCAGTTTTCCTTTTTCTTTGGTCTATATTATATAGATATTCCTTTCTTTGTGGTTGATGAAATTCGGATAAAATATTATGTGATTTGTGAACCATGAAATTTTGAAATGCTCATGCTCATGGAAAAATATGCGTGGATGCTGTATGGTTAAATGCAATAGTTTTTACAAGCTCCTTGTATTGATTGATTTTTTTTCTTTATTGGCATGTCTTATTAGATTTCCAGAGTGTGGGCTGCTTTTGCAGTGTTTGGAAGAATTGGCAGCTAAATACCCAGCAACGAAGTTTGTCAAGATAATATCTACTGATTGCATTCCTAACTACCCGGATCTTAATCTTCCTACTATCTTGGTGTATAACAATGGAGCAGTGAAAGCAAATTATGTTGGCTTGCATAGTTTTGGCCGGAGATGCACGCCTGAAGGTATGCTATATATGAAGGGATAGGGATTTATTCTCTTTTTTTCTTTTTCCCCCTCATTTTCTCATTTTTCATATAAATATGTCTTGGGGCAGTAGTGGTGAAATAACTGATGATGCTTGTCAATCCTGTGTTCTAGTCTTCGATGTAAAATATTGATATTTTGGAATCTGAGACTTAGTCCGATTTGTTCATGCAATTACCCTTAAGAGATAACATTCAATAGGTCTTCTGTTCGAATCCCAGCAACCCCTTTCCTAATCTCCACGTTGGCCTCCTTTGTACTCAAAAAAGTTACTGATATTTTATATGCATAGCAAGATCAACTAATTATTATCAAAATTGTATAGTTATTGGCTTATTTTGCAGACAATTTTTGGTACATTTCCTTGTCTTCTTTTGCTTTCAATGGTCTTGTTGACACATTGCCCCAACAACTACGTGTGTTTTTTAATCGAAAATTTGTTATATCAATTTTATTAACCATATTTTTTTTTTCTCTCTTGAATTATAGGTGTGGCCTTAGTTCTCTGTCAATCAGATCCTGTACTAAATGATGGGCAAAGTGGGAGTGATCCATCGCAAAAAGCTGTTCTCGAAGGAGTTCGTAGGAGGTTTATCGAGAAAGTTGTTACGGAGCATGAAGATCACGATGATGACGGATCATCAAGTGATTAGAAGTTCGGTAAATTCATTCGGTTTCTTTTGGTTGGAAAAACATTACTGTTTACAGACTATTGTAATTTCCGGTTTCTTGCTTCCCTTTTTTGTTCTTCTTTTTGAAGTTTCTTTGCTGATTTTGATGTTTTTTTTTTCAATATATCATAATTATCTACTCTGGTTTGACATCCATTAATGGAAAGTTGTGTTATATTTTTGCCTTTGGGGTTCAGTAACTGTGATTTTCTTTAAGCCAGCTCTAGTGGATAAATATTAGGTGAAAGATACATCACTGTCTCAAAAGTCTTTCGTGAGTCTTTTTAGTTGAAAGGTTGGATCAAAACCATGTGGAGAAGACTTGAAAATTAACCCATTTAAACAATTAAGCAAATTAATTGCTTGACTAATTTCACATCTTAACCATATAACTACATTTAAATGATTAATTTGATTGTATTGAAATTATATATCCATATGAAATTAAATGGGAAAATTTGACCCTTCAAATACATGTATATGCACTTTCTTCTTCTTTTTTCCCCTTCTCATCAAAATCAAATGAAATCTTAATTAATCACAAAACTTGAGTCTTTGAAAGGAATTTGAATTTGAGAACTAATATATTCCATACTTTGAATATGTAATTAATGATTAAAGCAAAGGGAAAAAGACCAAAATGGGTTCAACGTTTGTTCTGAGGAATATATGATTATAAAGTATTTAACATCTTCTGAAAAAATATTGTACAAAGTAATTTATTCTCCAGCTGAAATACCACGTTTTTTAAAGAAGAAAACAAAGAATTTGACATTCATTTCAATGCTAAGATAGATTGGCTTCTATATTGGCATAACATTCTTGAATTGAATTTCCTAACACAAAGAAAAAAGAATTAAAAGTCCCTAGTTCTTTATATTCCAATGAATAATAATAGGTATGGATTCTTATAAAATATGCTTGACTTCCAACAATAAAGGGAAAGAAGAAGTCACACTGCCAAGAAGCAAGGTCGGCAATAACTTTTATATATGTGTGTGTGCGCGTATTTATGCATGTATACACAGACACGTTATCTAGTTAAGGATTCTAATAATTTCAGTTCAGAGATTCCTTCTTCTGTCTATTTTATTGTGTTTAATAGAAACGGAAAGGTTATAAGTTGAAGGGAACTTTGTTTGATCCTCTTACAATTGAAGCAAACCTGGAAACAAGTTGAAACAGCAGCTTTTGATACTGATACATAATCAGAATTCAGAAAACAAGCAAAGAATTCTGCTATGTGCGCCAAGAATCTAGCTTTTTTTTTCTGCTATATATTTCTTGGCATCGATCTTAGCATGGCTGGCCTCCTAAAATGCTACAATGCTGGGAGCTTTGCCATTAATAGTGCCTATGGCAAGAACCTGGATCTAATCCCGTCTTCTCTCCCTCGTAATGTACTAAGAAATGGTGGATTTCACATGGTCACCATTGGCCAAGGCCTCAACCAAGTTCATGCCTTAGCACTATGCAGAGGAGAAGCTTCGCTCGGCACTTGTTCGAGCTGTGTCAGTTCAAGAGTCAGAGAGATCAAAGCAAGCTGTCCGAACCAGACAGAAGCAATGTTATGGGAAGGGCAAGTTGTTTGTCTGGTATGATATGAAGATCGCTTTATTTTCGGAAGCAGGAGCTTGAGCCTTTGCAAGCAGACTATAGTCAGAAATAAGTTACGGATGTCACAACGAATGTTACACGATTTTATCAAATTTGGAATGATTTAATGGATGGCTTAATTGAAAGAGCTTCCACTGGCCAGTCCAGGATCAAATTTGTGAGAGGAATAGCATTTATGGACCTGGAAAAGATATATGCACTAATGCAGTGCACCTCAGATATGTCTCAGGAAGATTGCAAAGCCTGCTTAAGGGAAACAGTTAGACAGTACCAAAGATGTTGCAATGGAAAGCAAGGAGGTTATGTCCTGACACCAAACTGCCATTTTTGAGGGATTTATATTACCTCTTTAATTCTTCAGCTGATACATTGTACTTGAAACCTTTGCTACCACCTCCACCTCCACACTAAACTACTAGAGGAAGCACAAGTATTGAAGGTAATGAGTACAATTCACATATTTCAGGAAAAAGCTGAGAATCATATTCATGTTTTTCAGTTTTTTTGCAGATAACGGAGGCCTTGAATCCCAAACCATTGCAATCATCATTGTTCCGATCATTCTTTCAATGGCAATGCTGGGATTTGCTTGTATTATTGTCCGGAAAAAGGATGAAGACAAAGCAGGAGAATACAAGTCAACTCTAATTGTTTATTAGGAGTTTGTCACTTTGTTGTCACCTTGGCAAAATGGATGAAAGGGAATCATTTTCTGTTGTTAAGGTGCAGATAACTATAATATTTTGGAATCATTGTTATTTGACTTCACTGCAACAAAAGTATTAACTGATAATTTCTCCAGAAAAAAGAAACTTGGACAAGGTGGATTTAGTTCTGTTTATAAGGTAATTAGAGATAGATTATGCAGCCAAGTGAGGCCTTCATTTTGGTGGCCTCTCCAATTCCTATATAGAAAAATCCCTTTCAAAATGTGTTAAAATTATTTGGACTTGGAATGAATACTGAATACAGTTACGTGCCCAACACTAGCATACTCAATTTTTCTATGTTTTTCCATACATTTGGAGGACCGCACCCCATACGTATGTCCGAAAATTTGTTGGATACCAATACTTTAGAAAAAAATGAAGAGTCGGAGTAACATAGAAAATAAATGTAATAGGGTTCTTATTGAAGGACTTTGTAATTGAATTGCATTGCAAAAATTTCTTCCAACTTTCAAAGAAAACTTTAATATTCTTAAATCCTTTTCAACTTTTTGTTTTGATGAGTACTGTTTCAGGGTAGGCTTTGTGATGGGCAAAACATAGCAGTGAAGAGATTGTCTGACAATTCAGTGCATGGAGATTTGGAGTTTAAGAATGAAGTCCTGCTATTAGCAAAGCTTCAAATAGGAGCTTGGTTAGGATGCTAGCTATTCCTTGGAAGGCATGGAAAGGGTTCTTATTTACGAGTTTCTTCCAAATTCAAGCCTCGACCATTTCCTATTCAGTATGGCCCCTTCCAATGCTATCCATTTCTGTTTATAATTAAAATTTCTTTCATGCTTCAACACTTGCTTCTTAGTAGCTGTATTAATGAATTTTGTCTTACAAATGTCATGAATTTCTAGATCCTGTCAGGCGTTTACAACTAGATTGGGACGAGAGACACAATATCATAACAGGTTTAGCTCGACAGATACTTTAACTACATGAAGATTTGCAATATCGAATCGTTGATTGTGATCTAAAAGCTGCTGACATTTTGTTAGATGAAACTATAACCCTAAATTAGCAGATTTTGGAATGCCGAGGTTGTTTTCAGTGGATCAAACTCATGGTGCTACAAGCAAACTTGTTGGAACCTTGTTAAGTACAAAAACTAACCTTATAGTTTAAAGCTTTTAAACTGAGCAATAGCTCAAGATAATTGGAATTCAGAATGATTTTATTTAGTTATTTATTGCATTCGGTGTATATATGGCTCTAGAATACATAAATCGTGAAACTTATTAGTTGAGGCTGATGTCTATAGCTTTGGTGTGCTGGTTTTGGAAATCATTGTTGGTGAAAAGATTAGTTCTTTCTGCAGGATCTTCTAACCTAAGTGACAATAATATAATATAGCCCATGCTGATGAAACTCTGAGTGTCAGATACAAGTATAAATTCAATTTGAATATGCTCAATTTTTTTTTAAATTTTTTCATATATTTAAAAGATTTTACTCTTATACTCATGTCAAGGGTATTGAATACGAATACTTTCAGAGAAATAAAAAGTTGAGATAACATTGAAAATTAAGCATTTGTCGGTACTAGCTTCAACACTCAAAAGAAACAACATCAATTCCTTTGCTTACCTGTCTCTTATGGTGTTTTTATGACCATATGCAAATTTTGATATTAGAATCCGATGCATATTTAAATATTAGTGTTAGTATAATCTTTCAAATATATTAAAAAAACTTTTGTATGCAAAATTGAGACTCAAATATCTTTAGATGAGAAAGCATTTACTAACTACCGAAGATCAAAATCTTTACAACGAAATAGAGATAGTTTCGAACTACTTCAAGACGAAGTACTCCCTTCAAACATCTATAGTTCTATACAATCATCTAAAAATCAACTTTCTACCTCAGCTCTTAACCTACCTATCTTTCTGGCCACCAAAAATGGCCTCCCTTGTTATAAGCTTTATTCCTCTCACCCATAGCTCAGCCATTTCGAACCCACCATCGCACATGAAATGAACCTCTTTGTTCTTGGTAGTCAACACTCGAAATACTCCGGGTTCATTAGCGTCACCTTTCCTGCGCCTGTTCCTCTCAAAGGCTGGACTTGGCCCTAATTCTACCTCTTGGCATATCACATTTCGTCGATTTGACTTTCCCCACTGCAACAGTCCCGAAGTCCCTACCATTTTCACGTCTTTGCCATGAGGGTTTCCCTTTCCTCCCTTGGTATGCTTCATGACACGGGCACCACCAAGTACAAGCTTGCGAGCAAGCTGATCTAAAATCACACGTTCTGCATCATTTTTCGAGCCAACGGTTTTTCTAGCAACAGAGAGTGCGGTTTCCCCTTTGGCGTTCTTAAAATCACAATTTGCCCCATGTGAGATTAACAGCTCACACATTGAACCATGACCTTCCCTTGCTGCTAACATAAGCGGGGTGTAACCATCTCCATCAGGGATATTTACATCATAGCCCCTGCTTGTCAACAATGTAACAGCATCCAAGTCTCCATAACGTGCTGCACAATGCAAAGCGTAGAAGCCTCCAGCATTGCGATTGCCTTTTTCAAGTTCAAATTCAAGCATCACCTTCTCAAACAGGTCACGGTTCTGGTTAAGTTCAGACAATGTAATTGCTGTCGCACCATATTTATTTAACAGCTTAACATCAGCCCCCGAATATACTAGCAGGCGGAATGCTTCAACATGACCTTTTAAGGCAGCAATCATGACAGCTGAGAAACCATTATCATTCTGATAATCAAGATTAACTTCTCTGCTTCCAATGAGAGCTCTTAGAGCCTCAACATCGCCAGCTTGAGCAACAAATATTAAGGGAGCAAAAACTGAAAAATTACTCGACTTGGCAATCCTTCCACCCTTGATTACATCTAGCACCGCTTGCTGAAAACCAAGGGACCACTGGGTTGAATCAGCAATTGAACTAGCGGACTGACCAGAGGCATTAACTAAGCCAAAGTCAGCACCAGCCCTGGTCAACACTCTGAGACATTCTTCATGCTTGTATTTTGCACAAACCATTAAAGCTGTGTCACCAGAGTCTGTCTTGGAGTTCAGATCACAACCAGAATCAATGAGAGATTGAAGAGTTGCTGAAAAGCCAAGACGAGCAGCCATGTGTATTGGACGGAACTCAGTTTTCATGGTTTTAACTGGGCATTCTACATTTGCACCGCAGCTCAAGAGCACTTTGACAGCTCCTGCATTGTCACAAAGGATTGCATGGTGAAGGAGGGTTCTTCCGTAATGAGGTGTCTCAAGGGTGAGGTGTTGAAGGATCATGCGCAAGATGGCACCACTATCTTCAAAATATTCTACAGCACACCAACTGATGGCATAGGGCTCAGCTAATCCTGCACCCACTCGAAACTCTTCACCAGTAGTAATGTCCCATGACCATGCTCCGAGACTTATTTTAATATCAGTTGGGGCCCCAGCCTGTATTATGATTTTGGATAAGCCAAAGTGGTGCAGGCAAAGAAGAAAATACTAACAATGATAGAAAAGGATTGCTTAAAGCATGTTTCGGATTCCAAGCTTGTTCATCAGAAAGATATTTAAGTGGGATGAACTCATCTAAACATATGGTGCATATTTTAGAGGCATTTATCTAGAGTTTTGGAAACTTGTCTAAATCATACAGTACACTAAACGATTAGAAGATCACCTGTAGGAGCAAGCGAACAACAGAAACCTGCCTACTAACAACAGCAGCAACAAGTGCAGTGCAGTCAACATTTGTATACAAAGAAGGTTTGGATGATCGAAGCAGCTGCCTATAACTTGCACTTGCATCAACACCGCACTGTTATTGAGCAGGAGAGCCATTAGATTACCATATAAGATCTAATATAAAGAACATATTCAAAATTATATCAGAGCTTAATAAAATGACCCGGTCCTGGATAAAACCAGTAGGGAATTGTTGGCTAAATCAACAACAAGGGCAGCAATGCCAATCACCCAACTTACTATAAGGCACAACAGGGGATGCAGACAACGGGCTAATAGCAAGCTAAAAAGCCAGAATTACATGTCATTCCATTGCTGCTAAGTGGAGCACATGATTTATTGCAAGCTAAAAAGCCAGAATTACATGTCATTCCATTGCTGCAAAGTGGAGCACATGATTTATTGGGTAATTGGATACGAAAGATTTACCTTCAGGAGGGTGTCCACCACTTCTACAAATCCCCTGCAGCTTGCTGTGACGAGAGCATGAACAGCAACATGCGGTCGAATCAAGTCAGAGCTCATTAGCAGTTCTGCAAGCCTTGCTTGCCCATGGCAGCTTGCCTCCAGAAGAGCTTCCTCGCAAGCTGGCTGAGATGCCCCAGCTTTAAGCAAGATTTTCAAAATCTCAAGTTGACCCTCCCTAACTGCTACTGTCGTTGCAAAGCCCTTGAAGAGTTTCTGATTCACATCAGCCCCTCTGCTCTGTCATATGATAACGTATGCACTTTTAGCAAGTAACAGAAGGGAATTTTATTTTCTTTCTGATAATTTAAGTTGGTAAAAGGAATCAAAACTGCAAACTTCTTTGTGGGGCTAATTTTACCAACAAGCTCATACGCTGGCCACAAATAAAATATAATTGTATAATACCCATAAATTTTCTTTTCTAACCTTAAATTAAAATCTCACAGAGGTCAATAAGAAGAAATTAGTAGCACTATTAAAATAAGTATTTTGGATTGTTCATCAGATAAAAGAAATCTCACAGCTACAAACGGACAAAAATGAGGAACAGCACTGATTGGTAGACAGAGAAGCAGTGGCCTTTCTCCAAGAAATGCATGAAGATTTCAATCAAAAAGGGGATGGGGGATGCATCATATGCGTGTACTATTTTGTGCTTCAGACTCAAGCCACTGGTCAGTGACAACTCGGTATGGGGCCTGCACCGCATGTTTCTCTAGAATAAATGCGTTTGGCAATAAAACTATTGGCTCTTATTTTTGAATGCTATAATATACATTATCCTAAAATAAAAAACTTTAAATTGCTTGATGCAAAAAAAGAAAATACCAGAAAATTATAATTGTCTTACCGAACAAGAAAATCTCTATCTGATTTCCTTCGGAAAAGGACTATGTTCCTTTGGTAAAACAGGAAAAAGACGAATGAAATACCACACATATGACTGAAGTTTGGCAGTTAATATCTCGCGACTATTTAAGTTTATATTTTTCCTTTAATCAATAAAAGAAAGGCATGATTAGCAAAGCAAACAAGCAACATATCAATGAGGACTGAATAGGAGAAGCTTGGTCTAGGATAGGCTGGCAATACTCACACTTCACCGCCAATGCCAATCCCAATCCTACAGTACTATCAGCTTTCTTTTGCATGAATTTTCCATCAAAAATCATGAGAAAGGTTAATCTAATTTAACCAAAACTAAAGATGAAAATCATTAAGTTTTGTTGAAGCAAACTAAAATGGTTTTAGGACCTCTCAAAACTCAAGATATTAGCAGCTCCCAAAAAAAAAAAAAAAAAAACCGAAAATGCAACATAAGCCCATTTTACATGGACAAAAAATTCAAAATCTTTTAACCATGTTATAAGATAGCCATATTCGTTACAAATATTTCTCATAAATGAATTGATTTTTCATAAATATGTGCACATATATTTACTCCTATGTTTATATGTTACAGTAAGAAAAACAGTAAATTTTGTGTTTTATATTAAGACATAGTTTAAGGTGCCTAGAACATGAGTCTTGGTAGAGATTAAAGGCAAAATAAATAAATCAAATTACTTCCTGAATTAAAGAAGCTTCCTTAACTCTGTATAAATTTTTATTTCATTATTCTATCGGCAATTTCACGGTTGGTGAAAACCGTCATTTTAATTTGTTACTTGAGGAATTAATTGTTGGGGGACCAGTGCAGGGAAAAGCAAAAGAGCGCGAGCAAGACACAGTAAATCTTTGAACAGACGAAAAATTTTTAAGTAAAAAAGAATATTAATTTCCAAAGATTATGTTCGAGGAACATATAAAGATGTATCCTTCGCTTCCTAAATTTGAAAAAAACGAAATGTTTAAAAAAGTAACGCAAGAATATAATTATATCAACGAATCTCAGTAATTAAAGAAGAGAAATTAGGAGAATTTAAAGTTACAATGCTTTTAGCAATTCGAAAAATTAGGAGATCACGTAACTACTCCGTTGAAATTTGAATTTGAAAATTTCGCTTCAAAGTAAGTATAGTTTATCCCGAATCTCAGGAATTAAAGAACGGACATTACGAGCAATTTTAAATTTAAAATACTTTTAGCATTTCAAAAAATTAGGAAATCACCAAACTACTCAGTTGAAATTTTGAATTTGAAAAATTCGTTTCGAATGAGTATATTTTATCCTCTGCAACTTGTTTTTTCCTTTTTCTCAGTAGCCAAACAGAGTATTAAAGAAAGTGCAAGTGAAACGCTTCAAAATCACCAAATCAATGGTTAAAAACTTTTGACTTTCTCCAAATTTTCGACAGTGTGATTAAAAATGGAGACATGAAATGCAGCGACCTGAATCTCTTGGCCTAAAAAGTTTTAGTTTGAGTGACAAGTTACTGGTTTCCAAAACAGTCAAAAAATCAACCAAAAAATTTGATACTCAAAAATAGTTGAAAATCAGTAGAAGCAACTCAAAAATTAACTCTAAGAATCGAAATGAAGGGAGCTTAAAACGCTTAAGAATCACAAACTAAACGACAAGAAGAAGAGATTGTCGGAAAAACTGAAATTTCAAGTAAAAAGGAAAAATAAAGTTCAAATTAATCACCAAAAGGAAGAAAAATCGCTGTATAACGCAACGTGAATGAAGCAGTTTAAATCACAAACCGATCGAAACGACAAATAAAAAGGAAAAAAAAACTAAAAGTTTTTTATTGCATTACCAAGAGTTTCTTTACGAGAGCGACATTTCCAACATGAACAGCAAGGAAAAGAGCGTTGACGTCAGTCTTAAACTCCTCATACTCGACGCGGACCTCACTCGCCGATTCTTCTTTTAAAACAACTTCGGTCTTCCTCGTTTTCAAGCAAACGGCGCCGACGAAGTTAACATCGACGAACGGATCGGCGATGCATTCGAGTGCGGACTTCAGATCGCCGGATAGAGATGCTTCAAGCAGACGCTGAGAAACTTCGGCCTCATAGTCGACGGGCACCACCTGTCTGCCGCCAGAAAACACCGTCATTGTTTACACGTGGCGGTTTCTTTGAGGTAGCACTGAAAAAGCCGATGTAACTTCAGGTGAGAGATGGCATGCGAGATTGCGCGAGGCTCGAGGGAAGTGAAGCACTCAAGAGTTAAAGGAAAAAACAAAAAACTCGAAAGAAGTGAGCGCCAGTGGGGGAAGCGAAGAAGGTGGCTTATTTATTGGAAAAATATTTTTACTTTTTTACCGCGGTTACAAATTAAATGGATAAGAAATCGTAGTAAACTTTAAGGGGACGCTGTGGGGTGGGCCCGGGCCTTGTTTATTGTTGGCTTAAGAAATGTGGCCGCTTTGGGTTCGGCTTAGTTTATTCATATGCGGAGAAAATAGTGGGCTATAACGTGGGTTTGTGATCTCAAATCACGACCGTTGATAAGAAT
This sequence comes from Adansonia rubrostipa, assembly GCA_038381775.1. NCBI lineage: Eukaryota > Viridiplantae > Streptophyta > Magnoliopsida > Malvales > Malvaceae > Adansonia > Adansonia rubrostipa. The sequence goes on from JBBYHM010000027.1 coordinate 2,383,144, forward strand.
TCTTTTGTATCTGGACCGTCCTGATTAGCTGTAATATATAAATTGGACATGAAAAATATGAAAACATTAAGACAAGATCCTAGGATTTTTAATTAATTAATAATAGAATTGTTAAAATTTGAATTGCCATAGATAGCTTTGAATATATGCTTTTGAAATATTTATAGATTTGATTATTTATA
>JBBYHM010000027.1:2383425-2396482 GCA_038381775.1 Adansonia rubrostipa
TATCAGCTCGATGTTCTTTTTACATATTTCTACTTTGTGTACTTGAACTTTCCTAGTAGGAAGAGTATCCTATTTAAACCACTGCGGCCTAATTGCCCAAACTTCAAACTGCAAAGCAACGTTGCTTTGATTCTTCATTTTATTTATGTTCGATATTTGTATCTGACAAATTTTCGGATATGAGTTGGGATATAACCTTTTAAATACATGAAAAAAATTTAAAGTGCTAGACATGTACCAGTATCTGACACTTTGAGCGAATAACATGTTAGTACGTGGAGAACAAAAAAACACGAGAAATTAACAAAGGCTTCAAGGTGTGTAGCAATGCTACTCTAACGTTTTATTCGCCCTCACCATTAGATATGCAAAAGGGTTACTAACGTATAAACCTCGAAGATACAATGAAACCCTACGATTGACGGCGTTTTGCATTGACGACATCAATCCACTATGCACTAAGTAGTACCAAAATTCTATTTATAGTTTTTTATCTATTTTTTTTTCTTTTTATCTTTCAAATGAGAGGGTTCTATTTATAGGCAAAGAAATGCCCCTTCATATAGACATAACTTTTCTAAATATATGTCTATTTGGATAGTTACATTACTTGGTAAATAACCAAGAGATATTACTCTTAATTAAATAATTAAGAGACATTACTTTATGATTATTGAAAACATGATCTTTCATTATTTTAAAAATGTTCCAACATAACACGCACCAAAGCATGGTAGTTTCTTCTTCCCTTTAAAGTGGCAGCCACCGGAACTGGAAGAAAAGAATCATGAAATATGGCCCAGTTTTGAACGTATCTTTAGAACAAAAACTTCCCACTTTCCCCATCCTGGAAGGAAAGGAAGATTTCCATGCGTATTATAATTATCATACTTTATGTCAAATGTGAAATTTTATGTTGTTAGATTCAAGAACATAACAAATCAAGGAGTTACAACCTTAGTAATGCGATGTACATCTCATTCTTTCTCTTGAATTGCGAAAGATTAATTATGAAGAGTTTAAAGCAAGGATCAGATGATCAGTTCACCCACCAACAAATGCAAGCGATTAATGATGCATAATGTATGTTGCCCACTTTGACCCTCCAATCCCAAATTGGAACCAATGAACTGCCAGTCTGCCAGCTTGAGAGACAGATTATTGAAAAAAAAAAAAATTAATAATACTAACAATAATAATGTTTACCACTTTTTAGATCCTCAAGCAAGGGATGACTAATTCCCAAAGGAACTAAAGTCACATTTTCTTTCACTTTTTCTTGCCATAATTTCCTTTATTCTTAGTGTCACATGAACAGCTTGCCTTCGGTTCGTTCCAAGTTTTAGTGATAATTAAAAGAAGCATTTGGACATGCTTTAATTATCAGAAGATTCTTTTCCAACATTGTACGATGTATGCATGTATGTATGTGCATTCTTAATCTGTGTGCCTGAAAGCAAATAACTCAAACATTCTGCAGCTTTATGCTGCCATTTAATTGAAATAAAAAAAACATGGTAGTTTCATCTCTCCAGACCTTCTGGTTTACATAAATTAAGGAGTACCTAACATTGTCTGGCCACAAATCATGATATATAAGGTAATTAACTTCTTCAGAGCAAAAGCTTTGTTCCAGAAGATTTGAGAATATATTTTCACAATACTTCCAAACTTTGCCAGTCTTGAAAGAGTTCGAATTTCTATCTTTGCCTGTATTTTACTGCAGCTAACCTAGATTATTGGATCTTTAGAAGTTCTTAATTTCTTTTTTCAGGCTGCGCAGAGCAGATAAGCGAATTCAAGACTAGAAAATGGCTGCTGAAAGTGGAAGATCAGATGAGAATGTTGTAATTACTGTTGGATCACTGGTATCTTCACTGAAGGTTGAATTGATGAATGCTTGTTTATCAATGGCGGCCAGCTACTGCATCTTCAAAACCCCAAGCATACTCTTCAGGCACAAAGAAAACTCATTTCTTCCCAATTGCTTTTCCATTGGACCAATGCACCATGGCAAAGAAAATCTGGTACCCACCGAGAAAATCAAAATCAAGTACTTGAAAGGTCTGCTGTCCAGAGTGGCTACATTTGCAAGCCGGTCGGGGATGACAATGTCTGAAGAAGCCAAGGAGATTAAGCAACAGGAAATTTTAACTGATTGGGTTAATGCTGTTAAGTTGATAGAGAAACAGACTAGTGCTTGCTATGCAGGACATGATTTTGCAGGTGATGAATTCGTGAGAACAATGGTGCTTGATGGTGTCTTCATTATCGAGCTATTTCGTAAGGATGCTGGAGCGGTGAGCATAGAGCCTGATGACCCAATTTTCTCCATGTCATGTATGCTCCAGTTCCTGCACCATGACTTGATTTTGCTAGAAAATCAAATGCCTTGGTTAGTACTTCAAATCTTGTTTGAAAAAACCAAGCTCTCTTCTGAAACCAAGTCCTTGATTGAACTTGCCCTTCTTTTCTTTGCTAACATGTTCATATCTCATCCACCTTCTATAAAAACACGCCATTTCGAAGACCAAGATGTCAAGCATATTCTTGATTTGTTAAGATTATCCTTGGTGTTACCATCCGAAGAGATCAAAAAGAACCCGAAATCTGGATGGCAGCCAATTCGTTCTGTCACCAGACTCAAAGAAGCAGGAGTAAAATTTTTGAAAGTTGCACCAGATAGCATCTTCGATATAAAATTTAGGCACGATGGTACACTCGAAATCCCATCATTGCTGATTCAGGAGACGACCGAAACAATCTTAAGGAATCTGATCGCGTACGAGCAATGTTTGCCTCATTGTCGACCTATATTCACTTGCTACGCCAAGCTGTTGGATAACCTTATCGACACCCCCAACGACATGGAAATACTATGCAAGAGCGAGATTTTCGATAACTGGCTGAGTCCCGAAGATGCAACCCAGTTTTTCAATAATCTTTACAATGATACTTATGTCAAGGAATTCTATTATTCTGAACTTTGTGATGAACTTAATCGTCATTGCAAACGATGGTGGCCTAGATGGCGTGCTTACTATGTGCAAAACTATTTCACCAAGCCTTGGGCTATCGCTGCTCAAATTTATGCTGTTATCATGTTTGTTTTCACCTTATGGCAAACCTACATAAAAAGGGATTGATTTATATTTTCCGAGTAATTTAATCTACAAATAATTATTGATGTTTGGAACTCGTATTTTCTGAGTAATTTAAACTTCTGCAAGCTTATATTATAATGCATCAACTTAAATTTTTCTTAGTGTGAAATTAACATAACTAAGTTTTTTATGTTCATTTGATATTTGATTTAACATAAACAAGGGGCTAAGAGCCATGGATTGCTGAACATTTAAAAATAGCTATTTTGGATCCTTTAATGGAGATTATTCACAGACTGATTGTTGATGCATTTACCAGAGGTTTGCAAGAGCTTTCGCAGATCAACAAATGTTCGCCTTCGCGTGATTCTTCGACCAATCTTGATAACTTGTCAACGATCTCACCAGCACTCGGTCTCAATGAAGGGTCTTCTTCGGTGCAAGCTCTAGCAAGATTTGCCAACGTAACAGCTGTATCAAATGAGTAATTATCCCCTAATGCACTGTCCATCCATTCCCTTAGTTCATCTACACTTTCCGACTGCAATATAGCCTTGATTTTCTCCGAAAGCCAAACATTCCCTTCTCCCTTCTTCTCAGGCCTGCTAATTGGTGTTTCCCCGGATAAAGTTTCGAGCAAAACTATCCCATAAGCAAAAATGTCGATACCCGGGGAAATCACACCTTGGTGAAGATATTCAGGAGCTAGATAACCAAGGCTCCAAATGGCAGGATTAGTTGAAAGATCAGGATACTTGGTATCATCTTCAACACAATTTGCCATACCAAAGTTCCCAATCTTTGCATTGAAATCTTCATCCAGGAAAATATTTCTGCTCTTGACATTTCTATGAACATAGCTAGGATTCATAATTTGGTGCATGTATTGTAATGCCACTGCTACATCTAGACTGATCCTCAGCCTCTGCTTCCATGTCAAAAAGCAATAACAAGAGGCTATGAACTGGTTTTTAATTGCTAATCCACCATGTAGCCAGTCCTTCAAGGAGCCATTTTTAGCATATTCGAAGACCAAAAACGAATTGGAGCCCTCCGTTACACATGTTCCCAGCAGTCTAATTATGTTTGGGTGATGATGAGTTGCATCATTAGAGAATCTAAGCTCAATCTTTGAAATATTTTCCGTTCCTGTGCGCCTTATTGCCAAGTTTTTCCCATTAAGACGACCATGATACACGCTTCCCTCTATTTGATTATTCGAATTGAAATCCTCGGTAGCTTTTCTTAGCTCCTCTATGGTGTACATCTCCATCCGCGCCTTTCGGGTAGTAACACCGTCAATCATCTGACCATCTAGAGCATCCTGCGATCCCTCAAAAGAGACTTTATTCTCACTTGCTGTTCTTACACTTAAACTAAGCTGCTGCAGTTCCACATCTGCATCCTTGCTTAAGTCTTGCTTCTTCTTCTTCCTCCTCTTCAATTTGATCACCACGTAGGTTGCTGCAACAGCAATGATAGCTCCAACTAAAACCCCACTTAAAGCAATATAAACTCCCACGTTCCACATCCTTGACTTCTTCTTGCGCGGATTAATTACTGGGATGCTGGTTTCTGGAAAATGCAAATTAGGCTCACTAGGCTTTGCTAGTGAACCAAGAAGAGGCTCACTATTGAGTGGAATCAAAAGAGTTGTAAGAGGTATTAAGCTTTCAGGTTTGAAGACACCTAAAGATCTATTATTTGCAGATATTATAGCTTCTGAAGTTGTATTGAAGGCAATAGCCAAACTAGATATTGTATCACCTTGATTTACAGGGTAAGAAATTAGAAGCCTTGCTTTGGGAGTGAATTCGGATGATGCTGTTGGGCATGCACATCTCAATGGGATCAGTAACCGGACTTTGTCATCAAGCCCCCATGGCGAAACACCGGGATTCTTCTCTTGAATGGCTTCGCAGGTTGTCAAGCCTTCAAGTGACTCAGCAATACCATAAAAGCTCTCCCCTTTGATTGTAGTTTTTGTTAAATCAGCATGGAAGAACCCATTGTTGTTGCATTTGCACTCAATTGGCAACAACAAAGGCTGATCTCTTGGAAGGAACTCCGTTTGTGCAGAGAAGCCATTAGCTTCAGCAACTACAAACCTGTTGAGGCCTAAATAAAAGCTCAGGTTGGAAAGAGATGAGTAGTACGAATTAATCTGAAGCACCGCGAACGTGTCGCATTGATCATCTGATCCGTTTACACTGCAACGGTACCCATAAGCATCCGGAGAAGTAGTTTCGCAGCCCAGCAAATTCTGTCCAAGTGAAGAGACAAGTAGCCAGATGAATAACAACAAAGCTCGCAAGTAGAGCTTACTGATCAGAGCTGCCATGTCAATAGCCCAACCAATTCAACATGACAGACCAATGAAAAAAAGGGTTCACTTTAAGAGAGTGAATCAATATCTTGGATCCATACAAAGGGAAAAAAATGGATTTTAAAATAAGAGCTTTGCTAAGGACAGGATTCTTGGGGACGACAAAGATATTTATCTGGTTCTAGCTGTTTGGTAAACACCTAAAACTTGGGCTTTGATTCGACTGACTTGGGGTGGCTATCTATCCCCGAAGTTTACAGTTGCCGGTTATTGCAGCCACCACTCTCGGCTACTTTAGAGTGCTTCTGGGGCTTCAAACCCTTTTTATATGCTCTAATATATGCATTTAAGTCCATCATACATGTGCTTTGACATGACAGTAAAATTGTTCCTTATCTATAATATATATATATATATATATATATATAGATAAATTGGATGATGATAGCTGTAATATTCGTTCTCTCATCCCATGAATGTGACGGTAGATCATGGACATTACAAAATGGAACAAAGTTGCTTAGGACCAGGAACTGAAAATGCAGATTGCAGAACATTACTTGTCCTTGAATGTGGTACCATATGTTGTTGTCATCTTTATTGGTTAATTTCTAACCAGAATCTATATTTTTTTTCCAGAGCATTGTGAAAATCAACATTTGACTGCCGATGAAAATAGTAAACTTAGACAAAGTTTTCACTAATAAACCATTATGGATGAGAAAACATAAGCAGCTAATGTGCCAAAATCGACACCAGATGGAGTTTTTTTTCTACCCTGTTGATTGCTTCTTTTGCCCTTCGAACGATTCAAGATTGAAATCACTTCATTTATATAGATACATTACCAGTAGAGCATCTCCAAGTTATGGTAACTATCATTTGGAGCATTGTTGCATAGTTTTCGATCAATTGGTCGCATTGTTAGTTAAAGACCTCTTTTAAATTTAGAGGTCTTTAGTTCGAGTCAGAGGGGACGCATCTTTAGGTGACAAAATCTTGCGGGACTTGTATTTGCCCAAAGAAGACAATACTTACTCGGGCAATGGCTGAATCACAATACATATGGTGTTGCGCGGGAGATGTCTGAATCCTGTCACATTGCAGAAATCTGTCTCATCAACGCTGGATGGGACCAGGAAAAGAAAAAAGGAAAAAACTGGATAGCAATGAAGTTACATAAAGCATATGTGCACCAACACATGCGTGCATTGGCTGATTTACAAACATTCCAGCCCTACCAGCAGAAAAAAGACTTGGGGTGAGGTCATGTTTGGGGACCTCCATCGACAAAAATTAGGCCTTAATTTTCTAACGTTTTCATTCATGTTAAATTGTAATATGATAACCGAAAATTCCTTGCTCTCATGAAGATTTTCTAGACACAACATGTGAATGCGCATTGTCAACTCAGCAGCCTACGTGGGAACAAACTTGATGAGATTAGACAACTCGGTGACATCCACATGCAATAAGGAGATTAGAGATAAATTTTCAACTGACTAAATTAGAAAAAACATCAAAATTCTCATTGGCAAATGTAATTTTCATATCATATACAATTATCCATGCCTAACTCTAAATGGGAGCTTTCAAGTCCTAGTCTTAGCGAAAATCCATTGCTTTTTAAAGATCGAAAAAGGCAAAGGGTATTCTGTCAAAAGTAACTTTAATGAGAAGAAATGATTTAGATTTTGAACATTAAAAGAAAGAGAGCATGAAAGGAATTAAGGCTAGAAATCTATAGGTCAAATTCGCCATGAAAATCCTAAGTTGACAAGCTCCACTGTTTCCTAAAGTACTAACCCTGATGCATCAATCATTGCACTGTTCCCACACTGCAACTCTTGGTTGTCTGTGCAAGTAACTAGCTTTGGTTTGGATCTCAACTTCAAAGAACAAAAGGCAAAGATATTCTTCCATTTTCTTGCCTCAAATGCAACGTCCCCAGAAATTGACTTTTTTAAAGAATTATAGCCTTTTTTCTTTGTAAAACGAAAATCAAAACCTGAAACTGAAATAAATCCGGAGTCAAAAAATTCTAGCTTTATGAATGCCATGGCAAAAATAAAAGCCATTGCTCATTTCGGAAAGCTAGATTAATCCAAAAAGTTAGTCTTGCATTACAGGAGAACTTTGCCTTTTGAGTTAACAGCCTTTTTTTTTTATGCTCATAAGTTCACAGCTTTTTGTTGATTTAAAAAGCAGGTTCAGTTACAGATATAGAACTGCTTAGAAGATACAAATATCGATAAAAACTACTTATAGAGGACCTAATTTGCACGTGAATACACGTGAAAAAAATGCATATTTTAACATCGATCAAACAACAAAATATTTGGGACGTCGGATTTGGAACATGCCTTCGCCGACACATCAAAGACTCCTTTTTTATCGAGGATAAATGGATGTCTCTCCCGTGAATGAACATCTGAATACTGATGAAAGCACCTGGATCCAACAAGCTGGTGAAACTCTAAACTAAAAGATTACAGATCCAAGGCCCAAGCCTACTTTTGACTCTGTTACTCTGAATCTTCATTTTTTTTTTGAGTACTCATATCCAATACTCATGATGTATATCTAAACATAAGTACGAAAATATAACTTTTTAAAAATCTTTCAAATAAATAAATTTAAAAAAATTAAATACACTCATGTCAAACACAAACCATATCTAATACTCTCGTTTGCATCCACGTGACATAGCTTTTAAGTGTGAAAAACAAAGAAAGGCGTGGACTGATCCAAGGATGGAACAGTATACAGATCAGAAGCCCAGCTCAATGACTCTGAATAGGTTGGTTTTTGAATCACAGCTCATGAGTTTCAACCAATTGATAAATTTGAATTTTTTTTTTTTGAATATTTCTGAGGGTTTTTCTAAAAGTTGGATCCCTATTTGTGGCTCATACCTCTAGAACTGAAACAAAGAGTTCAGCATTCTATGATAAATACAAAAACGTTCATGAATCTTGAAATCAAACAAGTGAGAACATCCAGTATTACGAAATAGACACAACGGATGAAATAAATGACAATTTTTTGGGAAAACTACATCCCAAAATATGCATGTTATGAAGTCAAAACTTATTAAGTTATATATTTTTGGCCGGTTTGTAATACCTGCACCTCTTTAAAAGGTTACATCATGAGATAATAATTATATTAAGATCACTTTATTGAATTTCCAACCTTATCATGTGAGACCACTCTGTTGTAAAAGCCTGTATACATTTGCTTGCAAAGACCCATATCTTGCCTGTGAGCTGTGACAATGTTGACATTTCTACTGATTTTCCAAAACACTCTTTCGCAAAAGGGATATAACAGCAGCTGGCTCAGGAGCTCCAAATACTGAACTCCCAGCTACAATGCAATTCGCTCCTGCTGAAGCAGCCATATCAATAGTTGATGGCCCTAAACCACCGTCAACCTGCAAATAAACGCCATAAAAGCTTCAACAGGTGGTCATTGGCATTGCAGCAATACATGAAGATCAAAGATGTTCCTAAAGAAAAGTGCTCTAGAAGAGGTAATAATAGCAAATTTGAATGATGAAAATGTTGTAGAATATTACAAGGTTAGAACTGTACTTACCTCTATATCAAGTGATGGGTATTTCTTCCTTAGAACGCGCACCTTCAAAAAGCAAGTAAAATGCCACTAAAATAGAGTCGAGAAAATCTCAAATGAAATAGAAGAACAGTAAGGAACAAAAAAACACCTTATCCATCATTTCTGGCATGAACTTTTGTCCACCAAATCCAGGCTCCACAGTCATCACAAGAACCATTTCCACAGGATGTTCACTGTCAACCTAATAAACAATCATCCGTCCCAGAGAATTATATGATCACATTTGTCGGAATAGAATAGTGCCATATAATAGATTGCAGAATTAAACAGAACTTCATTCAATTCCAAGAAACAGCTAAAACAGCAGATTCAAAAGCTCACAAATCAGAGAAAATGAAGAAATTCATACCAGAGGATAAACCTCCTCAATAGGTGTTCCAGGCTTTAATGCCACACCAGGCCTCATGCCTTTCGACTTAATTCTTGGGATAAGTTCCTGCCAGTTTTCTGGAAAAGGTGATACAACATCTTTGCATAAGAGAACAAGGTATCGGACGGTAGATAAGATGGCAGGAAGTAAAAAAAAAAAAAAAGAGGAAGGAAGAAACATGAGCACCTACCTTTGGACACCTCAACATGAAAAGTGAAACCTGAAGCACCAGCTTTTCCCAAAGGTTCAACATAATCAATAGGATTAGTGACCATAAGGTGGCAATCAAGATATGCCCTGTAGGAGAAGAAAAATCCTTCATATATTTAAAATTAAGAACTTTCTTATATTGGGAAGCCAAAATAGTGCAAAGGCGCAAAGGATGTTACTTTGTGTGCTTTCTTAAGCTCTCAATGACTGGAGCACCAATGGTTAAGTTTGGGACAAAGTGCCTACATAAAAACATAATAATGCGCAAATAAGCATCTAGAAGTACTCGATATGAGACTGGGAAAATGCAAGGCTAAATTACTATAGCAAGTTATAATGAAGAAAACTTAAAAACAAGAATAATTGAAATTGTGCAAAAAGCAATCCAACTTCAAAAATTGATACAACAATAGAATTAGTCACTAAAAGCAAAGGAAGTTTATTCAATATAAACAAATAATGTCTTTTCGTATTCCGTCATCAAAGAACCACCATACTTTCCAATGTTTCTAAATAACATTTCAAGCTATTAACATTTAAAAACTAAGTATACTGAGTTCCTCGATTTCCTAACATATAAAAGCATATAATCAGCCTAAGTACAGAGCTCTTGAAGATTCAACATGCCATTCAATTTGATTTCTTCAAGGATTAATAATCCTCAATAAAAAGAGTGGCTCTTTTATTAGCAAAGCCAAGAAATAGCTAAATCAGAAAAACAACAAGACAAAGAGTTGAGATAGAGAAGGAACCAAAATCCTAGAAGAGAGAACTTTATCAAAGCAATGAAAACATACCCATCCTGCAGAACAAAACCCGGGAAAACAAAAACACAAAGGGGTTAGAATTTAGTAGATCTTTTTTGTTGTAATTAAGAATCCTTGAAAATTAAAGTTTGAAACTTTTACCATGATATCCATGTGGAGCCAATCAGCTCCAAAATCAAGCATGCGCTTTGCCTCTGATGCTAAGTTGGCAAAGTCCGACGAAAGCATGGATGGGGCAATTTTTGCCGTCACACCCATCTTTGGAATCCGACCCGATTTCGTTACTTTTTTCCCCACGCTTTAAGAGGTTTTGTCTTGGCTTCTGACCCTACTTTGGCGTTTTACCCACTCCGGTTGAGGGAGAAAGTTCAATGCAGTTGATGAGGTATACCTAGAAAGTTGAAACGGCTGCGTTTCTCCGTCAAAGTTGTTGACTTCTTACCTATCTACGCCTGCCCCGCTCTCCAAGAACCGGTTCACGTTCAAAAATAGCTCCCTCAATAGATTTACAAAATAGACTCTGTCTTAATTTAGAAAAACAAACGCTAATAATTACTAATTAAAAATATTTTGGCCAAAAGAATTATTATTGACTAAATTTTAAGCCTAAAGTTGCATGTTGGGCCTAGTAGATGTTATTGGGCCATTTTCAATGTTTGTTTGGGATCATTGGACGGGGAAGGAAAGTAAGAGTCTGTATATTGGTCCCAAGAAAGATAATATGAGATTGATTGATTTCTTTAACCAACATTAGGAGCTCAAATTTTTAAGCGGCGTGTTAAATGCTACTCAAAGTCATTAGGCTTGTACCTTTTCTTAATGTTTGGACCGGAGGAAAGTGGATTCTTGGACCCAAGAAAAAAAATATGTCATACCAAATGCTATAATAAAAATAAATAAAATGCTTCGATCTCACATTAAAAATAAAAAATAAAAAAAAATTTTTAAACGTATAAACATCGATGTTCACATTCAAATAAACTGGTATCGCGGAGAGATAATAATGATGAAGTGACAAACAAATATACCTGCTATTTGCTAAAGAATTATATTATGCAGAGATTAGGTATTTTAAACCCTTAATCAAAAGAATTGTGGTGAATCATTGAGACAAATATCACCTCGGTTAAAACTTGACAATCAAGACCAAAAGAGAAGTCATGTCGGCCGACTATATCCCCTAATAAAATTTCTCCATGAATTGAAAGCTTGATTGATTAATATTCTAAATCCTTACCAAGATATTATACGATATTTTTTGTGAATGTGAGGCTTAAACCGCCGGACAAAGACTTGGAGAAGGTAGGTGTAGCCTTGGCGTTGGGCTTACCAAGCGAAAAAGGCTTATAATTCAGACAAGAAAAGAGAATTTAAATATTTTTTCGTTTTGAATTTGATTGACAAAACTTTATACTTGTCTTTTTGTTTAATGCGGCATTATTTATCAATAGCCATTAGCCATCTTTGGCTGTTTTGATCCCTTTTTCCACGTTTGCTCTCTTGGAATTTGGAATTTTCTTGCTGATTGGACTCCACCATACTCCATTGCCCATGTGTTCTTGTTTCTTACCACCTCCACCGTGCAATGTGTCTGTTTTTGCAGATTTTATTACAAATATAATACAAATTATTAGACATAAAATCTTAAATATAAGTATAATATATATATTAAAAATATTATATTAATTATTTTAATCAATATTAATTATTTTATTTTTTATATTTATTAATGTTCATATCATATTTTGATATTTTATCTAAAATTATCAAAACTTTTTTTAAGCTAATTATATTAGCTTTATATCACGCGATCTTTTCGTTAAAGTGTTGTGATTAGACATTACTAATTAACTTTTTGTGAACTAATCGAAAAACCAAAGAGGAAGTTAAAAGGATAATCATGCAATCTTTTGGCATTTGTTCATCTCTAAGCTTTTAGTATAGATAGGGCTTTGTCCATATGGCATTTTTCAAGCAAAAAAATAAATAAATAAAATAACTAAGTCCTAGAAGAAGCCAATTAATCTGAAAGTTGGAATGGATTGTGACATATATTACAATTATAGTTTTCTCCAAATTTTATACTTAATTATAAATTTGGTCTTCCAAATATGTAAAATGGATGATTTTTTTTATTTTATTTATTAATTCCACCATTGTCTTATTACTTGTTATTAATTTGGCACAAATTCAATGAAAATTGATCATGTACTGCACATATTTTGACTTAATGACTGCTAACGTGGCTATTAAAAATACCACATGGCATCTAACCTAAACAAAATAAAAACAGTCAAAATGATCTATTTTATATAATTCAGAGACAAGATTTATCATTGTGAGTAAAAAACATTTGTTTTCTCCCAACAAATAATTTTTTTTTCAAATGAAAAAACCTTTAACCTACCAAAACAAATACTTTATGTCTTAAAAAAAAATCTTACAATTCATAAACATTTAATCTCAAATTTTCTTTTACTATACCTTTAGAAAGACATCAGTTTTGACCTTGAAGATGGGTAATATAATAATAATAATAATAATAATAATAACAACCTTAGTCTAATTCATTGACAAGTAATAGCATTTTCATGTGTAGTAGTGATGTTATAATTATAATTTATAAACATGAGAGGGACAG
>JBBYHM010000027.1:2445715-2465177 GCA_038381775.1 Adansonia rubrostipa
TGAATTTTTTTCAATATTTAATGAAGTTAAAGGGCATTATAATACTAGCGACGCATTACGCTTAATTTACCATATAATTGGATTGCAAATTTTTTTATATTTACTGAAATTAAAATTTTTATATTTACTGAAATTGAAAGACGTTATGATTACATGAATGTCATGTTGACAATGCTTGCTCTTAATTTACCAAATAATAACTGCATAGGTAGATTTTTAAATATTTAATGAAAATTGAAAGATGTTACGGTTACATAAATGTCATATATGCTGACAACATGTTAGATTTAATTTACCAAATAATAATTGGATAAGTATATTTTTTTTTTCGATATATAATGAAATTGAAAGACGCTACGATCACATATGTGTCGTAAATGCAAGTGACACATTACAAAATTGGGTAGGTAGATTTTTTACAATATTTAGTTTTAAAGAAATAATTGTTCGGAATCAGGAACTATATATTTCTTTTTAAAAAAAAGCCATAATTTAGATAGAGCAAAAAGAAATTTAAAATAATTTAAACTCAATGCCATATAAATATTATCTCATAAAAATTATTATATGAACAAATTAAATTAAAATTTGAATTTATAAATTATATACCTTTTCGAAAGGGAAAAGTATATTAATTACTCATCGCATTGTTGTTTTGATATTGAAAAGAACAAAAATTAAAAAGGAGGAACGATAAATTGGTACGAAATTTTCTTTTTGCACTTTCTCAATTTAAAAAGCAATGACATCAATCATAATTTGGAATAAGGACGCTAATGGTCTGATTAATGTGCAATATTCTAGGTTTTTCTTTTTAATTTAATCAAAATCGAGTCAACTATCATTTATAACTGTGCCAATCCAAGATGAATTTAACCAATTTAGATTGATTCGATTCATTAGTTTTTAAAATTAAAAAAAAAATTATCTATAAAATTTTAAGTTTTTTTTAACTAATTTACAAATAAAATATTTATTTTTACATTATAAAAATAAACAACTAATTTAAAAATAAAATTTGATTTGATAATTGTGATTATTAACATATGAATCAAAATCCAAACTTAATATACTTAATTATTATTCTAACCAAAACCTAATCAAAATTGAACCAAATTCAATACAATCAAACCAAATATTACAATTCAAATCAATTTTTAATTTTTTTAAAATATTTTTTAAACCTAACTTGAAGCCTTATATTTCATAAAGCAAATTATGTGATTTGATTTAGAAAGAGATTCTCATAAAGCAATGAACCCGCTTGTTAACAAATCGCAACCACAAATTAACCGAAAGTGAATGTGCTTGGGCTTTTTACAGTAAGTTCAAAGGGAATGCTCAAAATTTAACAGTGAGTTTAAAAATAATAATATTAGTATAATTAGTTATTCGTAATAAAATTAAGATTAAAGATAAAATTTGTGTTTTGATGTAAAAACAATTTTGAAGATGAAAAAAATTATATTAAATTAAAATTTATATATAAATTATCAACTCTAAACTATTCGAAGAAAAAAGGTCTCACTTCTTAATTCATCTTCTATGTTTTACTTTACTTTCCTAGGTGAGTGGAACAAGATCAACCCGCGTTCAATCAAGAAATGCATTAAACATATAGTCATGATTGAATTTAACGTGATACCCCAGATAAATGCTCACATGGCTTGATGGCATGCAACCAAACCTGCATCCATGGGCCGACCTACGTGTCCAATCGAACTCGAAAATTGAAATGACAAAGGTTTTATATATTCAAATCAACCTGGCTCAAATTATTATTTATTAATAAAAATATTTTTATTTTAATTTAATTATAAAGATATAAGAAATATTTATATAAAAATAATTTTTAAATGATTAAGCGGTTCATCAAGCCAACTTGAGCTTGGCCCAAACTGAGCTTGAATAGAAGGTTTGAAAAAAATCGAAGCTGCAACAAGACTCGACCCAATCCATGAACAAGTCCCCATGCAGGCTGCTGACATATTTTTAAAGATTACGGATTTGAAAAAAATTAAACAGTAAATGTCCTTTTTCGAATAAGTTAAATTGATGGGTATTGGAGATAGATTAGGAACTTTGAAAAAAAAAAAAAGTTTAAACAGGAAAATTTTATTTCCCTGCCACTTTGCCAATTTCCCAAGTTAAATTTAAATAAGGGTGACATCTACCTATTGATAAGTAATATTATTTCCACCAAAGGTTTTCAAATCTCTGCCCATCGGACCTAAGAATCAGATATGACCATCATACAATATATTCATACTCCAACCTATGGAACTTAAGGCTGTAGTTTTATTTACACTAATGTGCATTAGCTAAACTCAAGCAGAACAAGACAAACTTTGATAGACATAAGCAAAGATTTAAATAATAGCCGCAATGCAATGTTATGGATATTGGCTCTAGCCACTGTCAATATTCATCGCAAATGACTGATAACCTATGTTACCTGGACTCTGGTGTCAATGTCGAATATGAGCAAGTGTCCAACAGGAATATATTCAGTTTTTTCTATGTTTTTCTATATATTAGGAGAGTCATATTCCCCTACTCATATTCGAAAAATGAGTTAGATATGGGTATCGAACACAAGTACTTTGAGGTAAATGAAAAGTTAGAGTAACATAAACAATAGCATTCATCACGTATGCAATCACTATAAATGAGATGTGACTGAAAATGCATCAATGAAACACTTTTCAAGCCCTTAAAAAGAAAAGTATCCTAATCACTAATGAATGTCTAACAAAGGTGTTGCCTTTTTTATTTGAATCCTACAGAAAAACTGTTAATAAATATTCATCGAGTACACTTTTTTTTTTTTTTCTTTTGATAAGAAGGAACCCTACTGAAAAAAGGTCAAGTGTAAACGCTGCAGGATGTTGAATTAGGATATAAAGCTACAAATTAGGTACAGCTTAATAACTAAGCTGCTCTAATGAGCTGAAGAGATAATTATTTCTTCTAAAAGATCCAAGCTTCTTAATTTCCCATTTATTCAGCATTCGGACAATATTCTAATGAAGACATCAAATATGATATACACTTGACGCTTAGGCTCACAAAACATCTAGAGTTAATGGAAATTTGACACTTCCTATCTATGTTGCTCCGAGTCTTTTTTTTTTGAAATATCTGTGTCCAACATTCATGTCCAACGTATATCTGGAGATGAATATTAATATATGACCCTTCAAAGACCCTCCAAACACATGTTAAAACATAGAAAAAATTAGACATTCCTTGTCTAACACATCTCTGTATCCAACACACACCCGAGTCTGAGTAACATATCTTCCCAGAAAAGTGATGTTCAGGTAGGGACAATAAATGAAAATTTTCTGGAAAATGCAGCACCCAAGATACATTTGCATGCAACTTTCAACAAGTAGATAAAGTTTTTCATCTTCAAACAAAATTCCAGTATATAAGCAGCTAAGTCAAAAACAACAAACATTTCATTCACCCTTCTCATCAAATCTTGAATATCTTTCAAGGAAAATAATATAGCCGACAAAAGGTATTTGCAGATATCAAATTAAAAAAGCAGAACAAGCATAACTCATAGAACCCAAGATGATTAATACTAATATGTCGAATTGTCAAGTGTTGGACATAGATATATATCATTATGCTCAATTTCAGCCCCTATTCTTCATTAATTCTAGAAGGCTGACAGAGTAAAATCAAACACAGATGTGATATTTAATCACTTTACTGAATAATTAATGGCTGATAAAGTTAAACTAAGAACATACCAATGCTAAATAAAAGAAGATTAGGAAGATTAATTTTACGTTCGAAATCAACAGATAAATTAGCATTTGTTCGGTTTTAGAATGCAGATCATACTATCTATTGTGAACGACCTTGCTTCTCCTCATATAACTTCAAGAAATAAGGATCCTCATAAGGGATCACAAACCTCTTGAGGAACTGCTTTTCAGTATATACCAACAGGGAATAAACATTGAATTTCTCAATCAAACCTTTGGATAACAAAGCCTGAACAACCGAACACCGAGGGATAATTCTCTTCTCCAAGCTATATGAAAGAAGAACAGGATAGTTTGCAATATATGACGATTTCCAGCCCATTTTATTGACGAAAAATTCCATGTTCGCTGCCACCTTGTCCTCGGAAAAAATCATGCACCTCGGATACTTCTCGAAAGCAGAAATAATATCTTCATCAGACCAACCCCATTGTTTAAAAACATTGAATTTCCTTTCCCATGTTGATTTGCTAATTTGTATCAGAGCTTGAAGAGCTACAAGATAAAGTTGCTTCAAGGGGTTAAAACCCAAATTCTTTACTTCTTCTGCAGTTTTTCTAAACTTATCAGGATTCACAGCAAAGATTCTTGGGTGGACAACAAGTTTATTCATAAGAACCGATTCAGGCACCCCATTTTCTCGCAGAATTGCAAGATTAGGAGCGAAAACGAACCGTAAATCACGAGTAAGAATGCCTGAACAATTCTTGTATGCTAGAAAAACCTTATCATCACTGCAGTGAGTTAAATCCTTGAAGAAATTGAAACTGGGGATGATTCGGTTATCTAAATCATATTCCAAGACATGGGGGTTTGAAGACAAGATCCTTTTAAGCTCAGAGCTCGAAATCCTTTTGGAGGACAAGAATTGGAACTTTGGCAAAAGGGTTTTGTCGGGATTGGACAAAAGCAATTTGGGACTTCTTTTAATGATGTTATTGATTTGGGATTGAGAAAAGCCATGATTCTTGAAGAAGCTAATTACAGAGTCAGGCCTTTTGGTGGATTCAAAGCGGATTGCTTTTGAAACTGACAAAGCAGATTCTGGAGAGAATCCACAAGAGTTTATGAGGTAAGAAACTGTAAATGAGTGTTCATTGCTTGAAATCTGTGAAACAAATCTAACAGATAAAGGATTTATTGCATAGTTTTGAACAAAACTGAGACCCTGGGATGTTGGTGAAATCCTAGTAATCCCACCTCTAATGGAGATTTGTGTTTTCCAGAAAGAATAAAACATGGGATCCAAGACTGAAACTTTTAACCTAAAGGACAACAAATTAAGACGAAAACAATGACAAAGAACAACACACCTTCAATTCAACTTAACTCATTATCGTCTTGGTCGGCTGCTTTCAGTTGAACCAAAGGGGTGACTTTTCCACATATTAGGGTTTTCACTTTTGCCCTAACGTTATTGTTTTTGGTTAATTTGGGCCTCAATGTTAACTTTCTCAAATTTCTCGATTAAAATTCAACATTTTCATGTTATTTGCCCAATGCTTGAGTAAGTGCTCTATAATTCTTTTTAATACTTATATTATGATTAATCTTATTTTTCCCAAGATTCCTTCTTGCATTATCATTTCATTTTCAAAATGCACATAACTTTTAATTTAATACTTAAGGATTTTTTTATCATAAAATCCAAGGGAGATTTTTGAATTATTTATTAATAAAAAATATTTTTACTTAAATTTAATTATAAAAATATATAAATATTAATATTAAATAATTTTCTTAATATTTCAAAATTTTAACAAAGAAATGGGCTATCGATTTAGTCTGACCCAAACATGAATAAAGAGTGTAAAAAATTCAAACCGTACCTCGATCTTTGAATAAAGCTACTTTTATATTATTTAAAGCTATCTCATTGCGTGATATAAAGACTAGTTCATTCATTTAAGTATTCGATATAGTTCAAAAGAATATTAAAATATTAAAATTATTTTAATATATTAATGCTTTAACCTTATTAAACATATTATAAAATTCAATTTAAATGAAAAATAAATTTTATTATAAAATAATTATTCAAACTATGCAAGCCCAAATGTAACAGTACATGTCTGTGGCCCAACCTAATCAATCTTAGGATGCGAGCTTCATGGATAAACATGGTTGGCAATTTATTTTTATGGTCTTTTTTACGTGTAATTATCTTTATACATTAACAATATAATTTAGATTCCATCAACTAAATTTAAAAAAAAACATTAGTGTGTCTTAATAATGTATATTTATGCATATTAAAAGATCATATAATTGATAAATAAATGCATTTTTTAATCATGCTTATGGGTGTGTCCATAATATTCATGAAATAATTATTTTTAATAGATTTTATTAACAAATGCTCTAAGAAAATTAATTAAGATCAGTTAAATTATTATTTGTAGTAATATTTTTATACTAATATTAAATGTAGTAGTTGATGGTGGAAAAATTAGAAAATGAAAAAAAAAGAAGAAAATAATGGTAAGAAAATTTTTTTAAAAATAATGACTTTGAAACGTATAGAATACTTTCGTTAAGGTTTTGATATGCCTCCAAGTAAATATATTTAAGAGTTGGACCCATTGAATAAAAAATCGGATAAGATTAGTCGGTCGAACGGGTTAAATCGAGAACCGATATCTGATTTGGACACTATCCTAAAACTGTTTTTATAGTTGAATGAGTACAAAATCGATCGAAAACCAAATTTAATTGATAAAAAATCATGTTTATATATATTCAAAATTTAAATACTTCCTCTATCTCAATTAAATTGTCATAGTTGACATTTTCTTGGTCAATTTCTTTAAACTTTGATCTCTATTATCTAAAACATTTTAATTAACTAAATTTTTTAAAACATATATTTAAAAACTACTTCATTTAAAATTTTTAAAATATATATATTTTAAATTTTTATCAATAATAAATATAGAGTAATAAGAGGCCAAAGTTAAAAAAATTTGAACAACAAAAGTCCAAATATGATATTTTAATTGGGACGAAAGTAGTAGTAGACTTAATGAGATTTAAATCTCTACCTTTTAGTTTTAAATTAAAGAGTTTACTATTAAGTCAAATGTATTTTTTTAATTATCAACTATACTTTATATTTATTTTAGATTAAATTAATATTTAAACCTTAAAAAAATATAAATATATCAAATCAGTTGGTTGAACCAAGAATTGGAGGTTTGACTAATTTGACCTCCAACTCTATTTTTTTAACATGGCTAGGCCTAGATATACATTTTTTTATTAGAGCTGGCCTAGTCTGACTTGAATCATTATTTAATTAATAAAAAATATATTTATATATTTAAATTATAAAATATATAAATGTCAGTATTAAATTTTTTGAATAATAATTCAAACTTATGGCTAGGCCAAATTCGAGTATAAGCATGAAATTCAAAAAAAATTCAAGTCTTAATTCGACCTGATTCATAAACACCTTTACCTCCAACATACAACAAAATCTTAACACTTCAAGTAGAATCAGTAAAAATGACTAAGTAGAAAAGAACTTTATATAGATGGCAATTTTCAATAAGATGCTATTTTGAAAGAGTTGTGTTGTCTTTACAAGACAATTTTTACAATACAAAAATTATATCTTTATAAGGCAACTAATCATTAATAATTATAATTTTCATAATTTAATTATGCTAAAATTAAAATTATAATATAAAATTAATTGCTTTATATATTATTTAAGCTTGACTTTTCTAGATTATGTGATATTAATTTTCCACCTACATTTTAAACTACTAATAATTTCCTACTAGTTTGAATGTTAGTAATCTGTAACCTTTTCACACAAACAAAGATTATGCATACAAAAATGTGTCTCTTGATTTGAACCATTAATTAGCAAACCTATCTTAGACTCTAAAAAAATTATCGGTGTCCATAGATTGAACCACAACTCTTAGTATTTGAATGCACAACGCATAATATTCATTTGTATTTTTGTTAGAGGTTACTCAATTTTAGTATTATTATGACCATATGCTTGTCTTATTTATAATAAATATTTACAAGAGTGACCCCAATGCTTCTTATTGTAGTGACACCACTTCTTATATTTATATTGGTAGAGTTTTTATAATGTCCCATTGATTTAGACATTTGAACAAAACAAACTCAATTAAAAATAGAAAATTCATCCTCTATACGTAATGAATTGCACTAGTCTCTAAATAATTTATTTTTTGGATGAATTCTGCTAGTGCATAACAAGCACATTGAACTTTAAAATTAGAGATTTTGACTAAAATTTGGATTCACATTATTGGTGTCTAGTAATAGCTTTTAAACTCATTTTACTTGTAGTACTAGGAATTGAACTTCCTTTTACTATAATTGTCTTCAATTAGAGTTTGAATATCTCGTATAATTTACTGTTAGGCTAGCATGTCCAAACTTTTTATTTTACATATTACCATATGCTTTTTGACATTATTACCTCATTCATGTTTACAATTTTAAGAAATAGTTGGTTTTGATTTTGACCGCAACCTTACACACGTTGTATAACTTTCAACTATTATATTTCCATATCTTTTACCATCTTTAATACAATTATAGTTCTAGTACAATTAGACAAACTAAATGGATAGACCAAGTCATTTTAGTCCTTTCAAGATATTTAGGAACTTGTAAGTAGACCTAATAATTTTAGATATGACACAAAAATACAGCATACGTGTGAACGCGTTAACCATGTATGGTTTATATAATCGTGTTTGGTGTCATGATTGTTTCAACATGTTTATGACATGAAAATTTTGTGTCATAAGTGTGTTAAACACACATAACATGCTTAAGATATAGTTAAAACATGATTAAGCAATCCTGTTATAAACATGTAAACATGACGACATGTATCCATTAAACAGTTTAAAACATGATAATTTAACGTTCGTAAATATGTCAACATGTACCGTTGACACATCTAAAACACGATAATTTAATGTGTCATAAATGTGTAAACACATTTAAATTAACATTTTTAGAATGTTTATATTTTCAATATAGTTATATAACATTTATAAACTATAAACATTATTTTAGATTTTAGTTAAAATACCTATTTAATGTATAGTTAAATAAAACCTATTTTAAACATTTAATTTAATATAACTCTACTCATCTTAATTAATAGTAATAATATAATTGTTAAGATAAAAGATAAGTAAAGCAAACTTAATTTCTCCCTATATAATATATAATCTTCAATTCCAATATCTTTATAATAAAGAAGGTAATTTAATTAGTATAAATATCATTATAAGAATAATATAGCACGAACTTATAAATTAACTACATTATAACTTTTTTTAAAAAAATAATAATTACTTAAAAATAGAATTTGTGACTTGAACTCTTATTCTTTGTTACTTGCATCATTTATGTTAATCATGTCATTCGTGTGTTAATCATGTTAATTGCGTTATATATGTCATTCATGTTATTCGTGTTGTAATAGTGTTAATAATGTTATGTCATGTGTAAGACTCGTGTCGTGTTTTAGGATTAGATACCTTTACTTAATCGCGTCATATTTGTATTTTTGTTAATCATGTGTGTCAAAAATTAAACACGACAAAATGATGCAAATTGCCATATATACTTTTAATGGCTTTCCTTTAAAATTTACTAAACTTATCCGCTCATATAATCTACACATACGAAAATTATACCAAAATTTATGAACAAATAAAAAAATCACCTATACCACGTCCAAATATCTATTGTTTTATTAAAAAATGTCCATTTTTTTCCGTAGGTGGCCTCCAACTATTCATCTTTAGTGAAAGAGAATTAGAAAATGTCCTATATCTTGAAGGATCGAAAATGATTGACTTTTTAAAAATGTTCAAGATGAGAGAAGTTATTCGAAATTTCATTACTATGATAAAGATTTTTGATGAAAATTTCAATATAATGGATCGAAATTTATTCTCATAAGTTATTTAGGTAAAATTAAGAATCGAATTTAATGCCTTGCTTTCTTTTCTGTAAACACTGAAATGAATTCAATGATGAAAATCTAAGGAGTGCAAATGGTTGACTTCCTATGAATTTTGAAGTGAAAAAATCTCTTAAATTCAACTAGCATGATGGAGAGCTTAGGTGAAAATTTCAATATTATGGTTCAATGTTTATTTCTAAATATTGGTAAAAATTCATGCGAGTAAGAGCGAACAAACAAAATGTGGAATTCAAACCACATAACTTTTCCTTCACGAAATATCAAGGTGAATCCAATTACAAAACCTTTTTAGGAGAGCAAACAATTTCCTTTTCATACGTTTGAGGTGAGAAAATATTTCTTAGAGTTCCACTGACATAATAGAGAATTCTTTGAATATATTCCTGATATTTAAATATCCTCACAATAATTTATACTAATAAATTAAACTAAAAATAAGTGGAGACTATTAAACAATGAAATTCTTGGGGGATTACAAACAATCAATATTCTAAGCAATTTCTAAGTGAGAATGACTATCATAAATTCTGCTAGTGTGAATGAGAGTTTATGAGAAGATTTCAATATCAAAAGTTAAAATTTATTTTTAATTTAACTAACAATGATATTACGACAATAATATAACATAAAATTAGGTTTAGAATTTATAATCAATTTTTACAATAATATATTTAATGAATCCAACGATGGAGTCTCTTTACTCTTAAAATAATAAAACCCGATTAACTATTATAAGTAAGCGTAACTATAATACTACTAAATAAATTTTAAACACGAGAATTATTTTTAAATACAAAAAATAAAGATCAATTTTAATCAACATTCAAGATGACATGTAATTAATAAGTATCAATTAGGAGCATTGAGGGGCGTTAATCTTTTTCCACATTTTACCAACTCTTAAACCTTAGTTTTTCCCTAGTTTACAACCAAATTTTGAGATCCCCTTTTGAGGGTTTCGTAACTCCAAAACACGAATCTCAATTGGTGTCCAATTACACCTAGCCCCAAAAAAATGGTGGCGACTCCAAATTAATAAGTTATCTTGTGATAGCTGTGTAGGAAAGTTGGGCGAGTAATTTGCTTTGATGATTTAATCCCAATTATGAACCAATATATTTTTTCCCACTCTAATGTGTCATATTCGCATTTGACACATTATGACAACATCAAACATAGTAAATTTGTATTAGCGACGTTAGGAGAACTAGCATTATTCATTCTCATCATGCCAGCTAAAGATGAAAAAGAAATATGGTTGATAAATTAGGAACATTGGTAATTATATAAGATAGGTGATAATAATTTGCCAACATAAAGCAAGTCCTTGAAAATCAATAATTGAGTAACTCTACGGTGAAAAACTTACCATGACAAAATTTATTCAGATATATATAGGGCCACATTAATTTAATTTGATATAGCATATAAAATAAGCACTTTTTTCTTCCATTCAAATGTATATGATAGAAAAGAATGTGAACTACTAAAAAGGGAAGAAAGTTACAAAATTAACCATTTGAAAATAACAAGAAACTGTTTATTTAGTTTGAGAATAATATTGTTGGTAATTTCTAATATTTTCTTTATTGAAAATATCTGATTGGTTTATATATTTATTAAGTGATATTTTATTAAACAAACAGAAGGTTACAGAAGTAACAAAAGGCTAATAGATAAGAAAAAAGTTGCACTATAGAGCACTACATGTCGAAAAAACATGTAACGAAAAATAGATAAAAGAAAACAAACCGAGGACAAAAACTATTGCATACTTTGCAAAAATATAAGGCATAAATAAACCAAGCTTGTATCGTCTGCAGTCAAATGTTTATATAATGTATATATTTATATATAATTGATTAAAGGCAATAAAGATACCTTGAGTATGGACCCAAAATATGTTTTATGGTAGCATTATTGCTTGCATCGTCTGCAGGAAAATATAAAAATTAATAAAAATTTTCTTAAAAAGGATTAGATGCATTCTATGTAATTTTAAATATGCTTAAACTATAAATATAGATGAACATGTAACACATTGCATGGAAACAACACTTACTTTGTTACTCTTACTCAGTGCTGTTCAGAAACTTTCTTTTGATATTTTTCAGCCTGGAAACAACATCTTTCATATCCATCCTATCTTCAGGTAATTCGGCTGAACAATCCAAAGCTAATTCCATAATAGATGATATGCAATTTGTTTTGACAACAAAATATTCATCCTCTCTATGCACCAAATTGGAATCCGCTACGCCAATTAATCCATTAGATAGTAATGACCTTTTCACCCAATGCTTTATGCTCATTTCCCCAAAAAATTCATCCGTGGGCTTTTTTCTTGTGAAAGTTTCCATTAATAAAATGCCGTAACTATAAACATCAGTTTTTACTGAAACAATTCCTGCTGATCCATATTCTGTATTTTAAACAAAATCAAATCATTTGAATAAAGTTTTATCATCGGGCATCATTAATTGGTTATTAAAATGATAAAATGATAATGCCTATATGCACAAATATATATCTATATATATATATATAAACTATAAACATCACCTGGTGCCATATAGCCAATAGTAGCAAGTGTCATTGTTTGTTTGATGGCATCTTCTTCTCCCAATAGTTTCGAAATACCAAAATCTCCCACATGTGCAACCATGTCTTCATCTAGTAGAACATTACTTGGTTTTAGGTCACAATGCACGATAGGTATTGGATGTCCCAAATGGAGGTATTCTAATGCTGAGGCAACATCTATCATTATGTTGATTCTTTGTAAGATATCCAAGAAATAATTATAAGAATATAACCATTTCTCGAGACTCCCATTAGGCATGAATTCAAGCACTAAGGCTTTGAAATCAATATTAGAGCAACTAGTAATGATCTTGACCAGATTGCGATGAAGGATATTGCACATCACTTCACATTCAATGTCAAAACTCCTAAATGCCGCAGCTACTTGCAAATTGAAAGTTTTGATTGCAACATTTGTCCCATCTGAAAGAAATCCTTTGTATACAGAACCAAAACTTCCTGAACCAAGCAAGTTGTGTTCGCCAAATCCTTCAGTCGCTTGAAATAGTTGATCATACGAAATTCTTTTCCATCTTTCTAGAGGAATATCATCCCCCCTGATTGCCAAATTCGTACTCTTGTTTTGCCATTTTTTGTAGATAACTATGAATGCTACAACTATTGCGGTTGATGCAATTGTTGGTAAAACATATTTCAAAACATGTGCAAGAGTTTTGTTGGATTGTCGACGGGTGCTATTTTTGCATGGTGGAACTTGCAATTTCGATGAACCACATAGTGCATAATTTCCCCTGAATGATTGAGCTGTGAAGTTTGCAAAGGGTCCTTCACTTAGGATTTCTCCTTCCAATCTGTTGAAAGATACATCAAAATAATTGAGATTTGAAAGTTTTTCCAAGGACGTGGGAATCACTCCAGAGAGATCGTTGTTAGATAAATCCAAGCTTTTCAAACTTATCAAGTCACCCAATGATTCAGGAATATTACCTTGTAATCTGTTACTAGAAAGTGCCAAAACTTGTAGATTATTGAGACTTCCAACTGTGAGAGGAATATAACTTGATAATAAATTCCTTGACAAATTCAAGTATGTTAGTGCCTTGAAATTCTCAATGTCAAGTGGAAGTGTACCGTTAAGATTGTTAGATGATAAGTCTAGTTCTAAGATATCTTTAAGGGTCCAAAAAGTAGAGGGTATTGTTGAATGAAATTTGTTTGAGGACAAACTTAGATATCTCAGAGAAGACAAATCACCCAAACATGTCGGCAGAGGTCCATCAAGCTCATTAGCACCTAATGATAATAGGTACAGTCTCGAAACACCACAAAGATCATATGGAAGCAACCCTTGTAACTTATTATGGTCGAGGAACAAAGCTTGGAGATTTTTTAGCCTTCCTATTGTTACAGGAATAGATCCAGTCAACTTGTTCAAGCCAAGTCCTAAAGCTATGATGTTGCTTAAGTTACCGATTTCCATGGGAATGTTGCCTCTAACTCCACAGTCATTTAAACGTATATATTGGAGTGATGCAGAGAGATTTGCAATAGACGCTGGAAGAACGCCATTCAACGGGTTCCATGATAGCTCTAAGATTCTTAGATGCTGACAATTTGCCAAAGAAGAAAGAAAACTCCACTCACCATTTGAAGTTGCTGCAGTCAAATTGTTTGACCAAAGGCGTAACACCTCAAGGAACCTTAAATTACCGAGTGTACTTGGAATAAGGCCATAGAATGAATTTTTATGTAATTCTAGGCCTCTGAGCTTGGAAGCATTGGAGATTGAGTCGGGAATATATCCGCTGAGACTATTTCCCCATAGGTACAGTTTGTCTAGATTTGGAGCATAGCCCATTTCTGGCAACTTTCCTAAAACAAAAAATAGGATAGATATCAGCAAACGTTGATCATTCAGACTCACGCACATGTATGCATGAAATAGTAGTAAAAAAAACCTAAAAATGTAAATAACCATTAAATGAAAAAGAAATATGATTGACAATATCATACTGTAATTTCGCTACCACAAAATGTTGCACTGTGACAGAACATTGTCTGCCATAGTTTTGTAATTGATATTGATTAATATTGATGGATGTGTGACAAAAATGAGTTCTTCTGACAATGACAAAATTCAGTGACAAACTCGTTACGCAAATGTGACTAAAATAATATTTCGCCAAAAATCCGTCACTGAATTTTGGCATCAAATGAAATTATTTGACTGTTAAAATTTTGTAATGGAAAATTTTGTCACAAGAAATGAGATAGTAAGTAGCCATGGAAAATTTTTCCAAAATACAATTAAATTCTTATCAAATAACTTCCCATAGTATAAAATAGAGGAGGCAATCGGTAGGTTTGGATTAGATCATTTCAAGTTTAAATTATAGTAGGTTTGATTTTTT
This sequence comes from Adansonia rubrostipa, assembly GCA_038381775.1. NCBI lineage: Eukaryota > Viridiplantae > Streptophyta > Magnoliopsida > Malvales > Malvaceae > Adansonia > Adansonia rubrostipa. The sequence continues at coordinate 2,460,451 of JBBYHM010000027.1, forward strand.
TAAATTTGGATCGTTTTAGGTTTAAATCATATTAGGTTTATACTATTTTCGGTTTGGCTCTTTTAAGTCATTTTGGGTTTGGACTACCTTAGGCTCAAGTTCAGGCAAGTTTTACATTTTCTTAATTTTATGTTAGATGTAATTATTTTCGTATAATTTATATGTTGAAATCCGAAAATAACTTATTACTGTTTTTAGAGTAAAATATAAAATTTTTATTCTATTTGTATATTATATCAATATTTGCTAGCATCAAAAAATATAAAATTAATTTATTAAATAATTTATTATAAAAAATATATTATCATATTGTTATTTAAAATAATTGATTCAATGAGCTCTAATATTCAATACGTAAATATATTGTAATTTATATTAAGCATGTACATATAATTGTACACACTACTAATAAAATCAAAATAAAAAATGGTTATATTTGAAGAAGAAATAGACAAAGGTTTAAGAACTAGTAAAACAATACGAAAAATAAATACTACCGCTAGTAATTACTTAATTATTCAATGGTCTTAGCTAACTCACTCTTTTTTTTTTCTTGGAAAATTCACAAAGGATTTGGAAGAGTAATTACATATGATGTGATTCTGTAAGGCTTTGAGTGTGATTTAAAAATTATATGATTGTGTACTAACCGTCATTAATGGTTGAGATTGTCACCTTATAGTATTCATGGGTGGGGCAATTCGTATGACTTTATAGATTTATTATATTTAATTAAATTTTAGGTATATATTTTTTTAATTCAGGTAAATTTAATTTAATCTGAATTATTATTTAATAATTAAAATTTTTTATTTAAATTTAATTATTAAAATATATAAATATTAATATAAAAATAATTTTTATTACTTTTTCTAAGCAATTTATTATTATTATTTATAAATAATAAATTTATATTTTCAGATAAATCCTGTTTAAGTTTAGACAAAAAAAATTAAGCCTCAGCCTGCGCTGAACACGACTACTTGATAGTCAATTAAATTAATAAAATTGATTTTACGGTGTTTTCAAATATATTTAATATTTATACTTTCATTGAGTGTTTTTTTTAATTATTATGAATTTTGTGATTCCGACAAAAAATGACAAAAAGGTCAAATTCTTAATTAGGCTATTTGCTAATTGAAGTTGGCTTTAATTTGCCAATTGAAGTGCTTTAATTTGATTGAAAACTCTTTATTCTGCTGACCATGCCCCAATTTTTTATTGGCTCTAATTTTTATTGAGGTGTGCATGGTGTACCAGCAAATTTTTTTTTTTATTTGCTGAAGTTCTGTCCGAATTGAAAATCTGCTTTTATTATTTAAATATATAAAATTATTAAAAATATATATTATATTAATATTTATATATTTGATAATTAAAATAAAATAAAAATATTTTATTATTTAAATAATAAACTAAATATAATCAATTCGAATTATTAATAATTTATTTTAAATTTAATTTAATTTAAATCGAATTTATCAAAGTAAACGAACAATCTAAATCTTTGCCATCACTATCTTCCTTTTCTTTTTTCTTTTTTTTTCCCCTTCTAAAACTGCCTTCAAATTTGTTTTAATTTTAAGATTATTTATTTGTTTTGCAATCCCAAAACAAATCAACTGCTTCAAACGCACAAGTAACAAAATATTTACGAGGAGATTACCTGATAAACTATTGTTCGAAAGATCGAAATATTCCAAAGAAGATGTATTAAAGAGGGAAGGTGGAATCAACCCATTTAGACGCGTATCTACCACCGAAAGTATTTCCAATGAAATAAGATTCCCAATCTCCCATGGAATTTCACCTGCAAATATATATATATATATATATATATATATATATATGGGTAAGAAAGGAATTAGTATCATACAGCTAATTTTAAGATATTCAATTAGTGATTAATTTCTAGGTTCATAGAGAACGAAATAACTAGGTTTATTCTAAGCATGAGTTATTTATTTGATCTAATAAGTTTGATCTAATATTTTCAATCAAAATATTTTTTATTTAGATTAATTATAAAAATATTAATATTAATATAGAAATTTTTTTAGACAATAAAATAATCTTTTCAATTTCATTGAATTGGATCTGGCTTGATCTTACTCGAACTAATTATGGATAAGTCTAGTAATAATATATAAATATATATATATATATATATGAAGGAATAAAAACTTTTTTATAACAATAAAAAAAATTTGGGGAAAGCAAAAATAAAACCAAAATGTGACTAAGATTGAAGAATCGAATGCAGAATCCTACCTTGTAAATCATTAATACCAATAGTTAACCCCTTGATTTTGGTTAAATTTCCTACACTCCTTGGAATGAGCCCACTGAATCGATTAAAAGATAAAGATAACTGTTGGAGATTGCTGCAATCACCTATATTTGTGGGAATATGGCCAGAAAATTCATTGTAGGATAAATAAAACCCCTTAAGTTCGCGGAGACGGACACATAAATTATCCGGAATACTACCGGATAGATTATTTTCACTAAGATCAATTCCTTCCAAAGAAGAAATGTTAAAGATAGAAGTTGGGATTGGACCAACAAGCTTCATATCTTCTGCCTGAATTGCCTTCAAGTTCACAAGATTTCCAATTTCCCAAGGGATTTCACCTATGAACACAGTGAAAACAAAGTTTATTAATTAGCTTAAGTAGCACTAAAAGCTTATTTTTGCTAATGAATCTATTTGATCAAAATTCTACGAGATTATATATAATATTTTATTTTCAAATAGTATCTTCAAACGAGTGAAAATGTTCAAAGATCGGTTTGGTCTAAATTGAATTAGGTTGGGATAATATATTTTCGATCCGGGTCTGTTCGATCAACCCAAATCACCACTAAATCAATAAAAAAACATTTTTATTTAAATTTAATTGTGAAAATACATAAATATAAACATAAAAATATTTTAAATATTTTTAGTGTATTTTGAATAGTAAAATGGACTTTCTGAATTTGACAGACAAGATCTTGGGGAAGCAATTTTTTTTTTTTTACCATCTAAATTTTATGCAAATTAAATATTTTTCATCAAAAAAAATTTAAGAACCAAATCAAGATTTGTCTAGACGAAAGAAAATCAAAGGCAACAAATATATATACACCTTCCAAGCGATTTCCACCCACGTCTAACATTTTGAGCCTCGTTAAATTTCCAATACTTCTTGGGATAATGCCACTGAATCGATTGAAGTATAATATTAAATTTTGAAGATTGCTGCATTCACCTATGCTTGATGGAATTTGTCCATAGAACTCATTTGAGCTCAAGTTTAGTGCCTCGAGTTTGGGAAGATGGTGGCACATATCTTCGGGCAAACTTCCAGATAGACTATTAGATGCCAAAGAAATGATCCGTAGTGAGGAAATGTTAAAGATGGTGGGAGGCAGATAACCATGCAAATTGTTGCCGTTCAAATTAAGAGACACCAAGAATGATAGATTTCCGAAATCTGACGGGATAGTTCCCGTAAGATTCATGTCAGGAAGGTTCAAAGCTATGACCCTCTTATGCTTAGCAGCGCAAGAGACACCGACCCAGTTGCAGACCGAGTAAGATGTGGTCCAATTGTTGGCTAAGATGTTGCGAGGATCACTGATTTGGTGTTTAAACGTGAGAAGAGCATTTTCATCGACGATGAGGTTACTCGCAATCATGACAGCATAGCTAATCATGAAACAGTGGATGAACACTAAAGCTAATGAAAAGAAATGAAATTCTGTCATTTCCATGGCTGTGGCCTTTGGGATTTTGATGTTATACTAAAAATAAGACGAGGAGGGGAACTTAAATAGGATTTCACAAACAAATCGTCAACACGACTAAGACTTTTGGCAAGAGGAAAGCGTACTCCTTTAGTCTCATCCTTGTTCACATTAAACTTATTTATGATCGGATTTAAATAAAAATTTTGATAATTTAAGTCAGCTTAACTTGTTTTTAATTATTATTTAGGTAATAAAAATTTTTTTATTAAAATTTAATTATAAATAATAACATAAATTTTTTTAATATTTTTAATATTATTTTAAATAACGAAATAGATTTTTAAGCTAGTCTAAATCCGACTTGACCCAAAATTAGGTATGAAAATAAAAAAAAAATTGAGTCATGAGCTAGCTTGGCCCATGAACCCTAATATTTATACTTAGGGAATGAATATATAATTTATTCCCAACAAATTAAATTTATTTAATAAATATGATAGGCCGATAATTTTAAATATACTATGAGATTATGAGTTTAATAAACATGAAAATAGTGTAATAAATATAACACAATATATTTAAACATTACTAATATAATATATTTAATATATGTATTGTATTTTTGTTTCAAATTTTGACACATTGAATAATATATATTGTGTTTTTGTTTACTTAATTTACATAAAAAAAATATAAAACACGATATTTATACATAAATTATCATGTGTACATAAAATTGCTTGTTACACGTTACCACTATCAAACACTCACAAAATACTTTAAATTGAGGATTTCTTCCTTTCCAGTTTGGAGCAAAGAGAGTAACTAACATCTTCTGTGATTTTTATGCAATATTTTATTTTCAATTGAAACTTTTAAAACTTAACTTTTATAATAATAATAATAATAATTTTTAAAAATTCAGATCCATCCACTAATTCCATGGGCAACATTAAAAATAATGAAATTTACCACTTTAGCATATTACT
>JBBYHM010000027.1:2468764-2493384 GCA_038381775.1 Adansonia rubrostipa
TATATATAGATATGTTAAAATGGAATCTTACGCATATCCGTGGTTACATATTGTTAATATGAAAAATTGATTTTTAATTTCAAAATATTTCAACTATTCTAACCCCATGACATTTGTTACTTGGCAGTACATATATATATATATATATATATATAGATATACACACACACATATAACTCTTTATCTAATTCTAATTAGTTTCTAAACCTTTCCATCCATCCATTTTAAACAATTAATTTTCTTTATGTTTAGGAAATAGATGATGATTTGAAAATTGTAATTAACCACTTAATTATAATATTTCAATACATTAATTCCAGTATTAATTTGATTCACTTAGATATGAAGAGGATGATAACCATACATATGTTAAATATTACAACTATTAAAAGGTACTTGTGATCATATTGTAAAGAATATTATTTTACTTATTGGGAGAAGAAAAAAAAACATATCTAAATTTTGGATACTAAAAAAAAAAGAAAATTAACTAACTTGAATCTTATTCTTGTTCTCATATTGACAAATTGTCAAAACATGAAAGAAAGGTTGGAACTAGAGCAATATTTCATCGAGAATTTAATAATAATAATAATAATAATAATAATAATAATAATAATAATAAACCTACGATTGGTACACTTCAATGACAAATCCAAATTTTACTCGTCTTTGTTGCATTAGAAGATTTTACTCAGATAAAGAAGATTCAAATATGAAGAATTCATACTAAAGAAGCAAAATGTTTAGTTTGAGGGTAAATGAAAGTGGGTTTGATCTCTCTATATGTATTACTTGTAAAATTAAACAAAATAGAAAGACAATAAAGAGAGTTAATTCTAACACTAGGATATGCATTTATATACATATATATATATATATATTAAATTTTAAAGTGCATTTTTTAATATATTTTTCAAGTCTAAATAGTGCAATAGAAATATTGCTTGGATGAATAATTTCTAATACCTGTATCACTACATAAAATAAGAGTAAGATCAATTTAGACAATCCAAATAGGAAAAGATATATATAATGAAGCATAGAGTATGATTTGATTTTTGAATTTAGAGATTTTAAGATTACATACATACATATATATATGTGTGATGAAATTATATCTTGTAAAATAATAAGATAATTTTATGCCAAAATTGGTATTAATATATTTATATAATTTAAAGGAGAAATGTTCGGAAATTAAGGAAAAGAGCTTAAATATAAAAATATATATTCACATAGCAAATCAAAAGATATATATATATATACACTAATTCTTTAAATTTTATTTAACTTATATTTAAATTTAAATTATTTAGAAAAGATCGTTGTACTTCAGATTGCATTCTAAATCTTTAAATTAAAAAAAAAAAAATCTAACCTTTGCTTGCTCTACATTTCATCAATCTTCTTGTGAAATACAAAGTTAATAGTCTTATGTTGACTGATTTTATAGGCAGCAAAACTCAATTAATTCTTTTGATAATTAGGTAGGAAGCCCTGGAAGACTATGAAGTCGTGGAATTTTTAGAAGTCTATTATCTTGGCCACTTCCTATAGAAATTGAAAGCATATATGCACTTTGATACTAATATATACATATATATAATCTTCTTCTCTGTCTTCATACCTCACGTTAAAAACGCCATTAATCAATTTCTTCAGCTTGCACTGAATTTAGTTTTAAGGTATCCCGTTCTGAGCACTAATTGTCACGTTGATTCTTTTGCTGACGGCATGCATGCTAACCGGTTAATTTCCTGCATGCTTTTAATTATGAATGTGATTCTAACCATTTTATATCCTAATTTCTACAAAGTTTCAGTGATGGTCGATCATCTAATGACGACGACTAGTATAAATAGGCTAATTATTTATCTCAAAGAGAATCTATGGCTGCAGCAGCCATGCATAGGTCTGTGGCTGTCCACATCAAAGCCAGCAGAGATCGAGACAGGTTGAAGAATCAGCTACGAAGGTGTAGACAACAGCTGGCCTCCTTGCTATAATTTTCTTACAGATTTTAAATAAATAAATAAATAAATATATATATATATTCTCTAGCTGAATTACTGCAGCTGCTTGAATTCCAAATTGCAGTTTCCATAGTTGAACGGAAACCTATCATTAATGGCGCACGCTATGCCAATTACTAAAGAATTAAAAAAAAAATTCATCAAAAAGAAATATTATATTATATCAGACGAAATTATATAATTTTTCAAAATCATATCATATGCCATTTGGAAGATTTTTTACCAGCTGCTTCCGCTGTAGTTGATGAGTAGTAGATGACTGACCTTGCTAAGGTTTAAATGGTGCACTGGCAACCTGTTTGCATGACCACTGCTTTGAGATTGTGAAAGCACAAACAGTGCCATTAAATTAATTTATTACTAGCAGACCGGGATTGCGCTGCAGATAGTTTTTTTTATATATATATATATTTTATATTAATAATAAATATAGATATTGGTTTAAATTTTAAATAAGTTGAATAATCAAATCAAAGTTAAAAGCAATGACATAACTTGAAGTCACGTGTTAAAAAATTTTTAATTCAACATTGAATTTCTTAATAGATAATCGCATACAAATATAATACATAAACTCTAAATAAACAATGTGTTGAAATAAAATCTGTTGAAAAATCTACCGAACATTTTTTTAAGTAACTATTCGATTCAAAGGTATATAATTGTAATTCCAAATCATATAATTTTGTACCTAATAAATATCATTAATTATATGATGTCGACCAATCACATTGAACAGGCCAAGCAAAACGGAAAAAAAGGCAAAAAAAAGTAAATAAAATATAAAAAATAAACATTTAAATTAGATCCGTCAATTGGGCGGGTCAGGTTGGTTTTAGATCAGGTTATTTCAGATTTTAAAATTTTAGTTTATTTTTTGAGTTTGAGTCATTTCAATTTTGTGTCAATTCAAGTTCAAGTTACCTCATATCATCTTAGGTTCGGATCACGCTTGAGTTAATTAGATTTAACCCATTCTGAATTTAAGTTATTTAAGTTCAAGTTAATCGAGTTTAAATGCTTGAGTCAAGTCAATTACGTTTAGTACTTGAATCTATCGAGTTTGGTCATTCTAGTTTTCGATTATTACGAGCTAATTATTTAGATCCATTCAGGTTCAAGTTATCCCAATTCAGACCATTTCAAGTTCAAACCATTTTAGGTGATGGATCATTATTCAGATTCAGATTAGTCGATTTTGAATTGTTACTTATTCTAATTAAATTGAACCTAAACAAATTTGAGCTCTAATTATTTATTGATTTTCTGAGTTAGAGTCAATATTAACAGGTCTAATTTTAAGGTTAAAAAAAAGAAAAGAAAAGGAGCAAGTATTTGAAGTTAAAAAATAAAATAGAAGAATTTGAAAAGACATGAAACGATGTGCGAGTTTGTTCTTTTCTTTCTCTATATGTACAAATTAAAGTTTTTTTTTTAATTAATATAAAAAATAAAGGCAAGACAATGGCTGGCAGAATGTAAAGGAAAAAAATAAAAGGAAGGTTGACACGTGGACTGGCTCCCAAGCCAGCAAAACTTGCAAAATTTATATGTAGGATCTGACTGATTTCAGAGCCAGCATGTTATCACTAAAACTACAATCTGTAATCATCCTGAAGAATGAAAATTTAACTGATAAATGGCAATGCCTGATTACCTCTGAAATTTGGAAATGAGTCAGATTCAGCTGCAATTCCTAAAACGTTCAATATTATTATATCATAAGATTGAGCCCAAAGGGAAATTGCATGTCAATTGTTTGAAAGAAAAGAGGTTTCAGAATGTAATGAATAAATGGTATCTTATTTTCCCTTCTCTTGACGCTGCTAAATAGCACCATCAAGACCAAGCATGCTACTGATTGTGTAATAATTAAATTGGGCCAACTCTAATTAATTACTATGTTTCTACTTCGTGATTCTTGAATTTTGATTTGAACTATAACTTCCTTAAACTTACTGCAAAGTGTTTATTTGATTATATATATATATATATAAAACCTAACTATTTTGTTTTTAACCAGACTTAAAATGACCACAGGAATGACGATTTCATAAACGGGAAATCAGTAACCATGCAAGTTAAAATTTTGAAACTTCTTGAGAGAAAGTGATACTTGTTTTGTGTGGTCAATGAAGGGAACAGATACTGGCCTTGTCGTGTAACTAAAAGCCTAGCTTTTCAATTTGCACTTGTCATAAGTTCTGGAAAATCAATGAACTTTCTTTAGAATGATTGTCGTTTATATTGATCTTCAATTCCAAAAAGCAGCTGCCATTGTTGAATGAATATTAATTCATCTAGAAAGTTGTCATGTTCAAAAAAAAAAAAAAAACCCAAAAAATAAAAAGGAAAGATTGAAGATTGATCAACTTTCAACCTTTTGCTGGATTACCTTATTTAAGTCGAATATAAAGGGGCAATTCCATCTTTGAACATTGAAGAATCCTTGTAAAGGAACTGAACAAATCAGATGTAATCTTTAATGGTGATGGGGCATGTGAAACAATCTTATGTTAGTTACCAAAACAATTTCCCATAGGAAAATAGTTTCCCAGTTCCCAGTTATTTCGATATATATTTTCTTTGACAAAGTTTCTGAATCAGCGTACTTGAAAAAGGAACTACATATATGATCGCATACGAGGCCTAACTATAGATTGTGCACCATCGACGAATATAGTTGTTCCGGTCATATAGCGTGAACCATCACTGATTAAATAGATGACAGTTGAAGCCAGATCATTTTTAACATCCAACCATCTCTGCATTGGCATAGCTTCTTTGACCAACTTCTCTGCCCTGTCCTTCCCAATTGACACAGGAAATTCATCTTCTAAGTGTAAACCACGAGCAATTGCATTAACCCTGACCTTGTGTTTTCCGATCTCCAAAGCCGATAGCTGATAAGAGCAATCAAAGATGTCCAAAATAAATAAAGCTAACTCAACAGAAACTGTGAACCAGAATATGGAAGTCGAAGGATGTTGACAAAAGCAAATGCCGCCAAGAAAAAGAGGCAGATCAGCTTGAATGTTCAAGGCTAGTTTCAATAACTGTGGCAGCTGTTGGGTGTAAATGCCTCAAAGATTACAGGGAAATAAGTTAGTGGACTTTACTTACTCTAACTAGCTGCTGCACTGCTGCCAAACATGAACCATATGCAGCAGCCCCTGGATAGAGTCCTCTTTCAGCACCGAGTAGTGTAGTCATGAATATAATTGAACCACCTGATTTATAGTCCTGCATTCTCCTACCAACAGCTTTTAGCAGAAACATTGGAGCCATAAAATTTATTTTTACGATTTTTTTGAACTCTTCTTCGGCTAATTCCAGATGGTCTTGCATCTTTCCTGTTTCACATTGTCCGTTACACGGTTAGATTTCCTGCCACTGCATTGCATAAGTTACAAAGGAAAATGAGAATTATTTTCAGAGGGAAAGCATGTAAGATGGGTAATTTTTGTTGTTTTGCTTGACACAGGCAACAGAAGTAAATAGCACACATGTTGGTAAAACATGTCATCAGCTGCTAAATAATTTCAGCTTAATGTTCTTCTTGCATAGTGCAAAACATCACTATTAAAACTTTACATAATTAATAAAACAAAAGGAAACTATCACACCAACACAAATTTCACAACCTTTACAGAGTTACTGAAGTAGATCTATCTTATTCTGCGTTGCTCGAATTCTTCATTTTCCTTAAAATATTCATGTTCGATCCTTGTAACCGATGTATATTAAGATATGTGTACAAACGTATGACACTTCATAAAAAATTGAACATGCATGTGCCAAACACTAATTGAAATCTTATTCTTCACTTTATAAAATGGTTATAACTCAAATATAACGTGATGATTTGAGCACAAAGCTTAAGTAAATTAGAGAAAAAAAAACACGATGACATAAATTTTCAGGTAAATTCTTTATTATTAATATAAAAAAGAGCACTTATCTTGATATGTTCCATTTCAAGCTCTGTTGAAGGTTCCCCTTTGCTTCCTCAAAATAAACCAATACAATTTATAATCTATAGACTTCTGTCAATCACTAAACAAAGCCTTTTCTAAATAAATAATTGTTCTTGTGACTAATTGTTTTCAATTCAACTTAAAGTTCTAGCCCACTCTCTTATTTATAAATATACTCAGGTAGAATTAAGGTAATTGGAGAAGTAAGTTGATGAATTAACAAAGTTTTTAATGTTTCAAAACGACAGTTAGATCCTAAGAATCTCAAATTGCCAAAATTTTGTAGGTGGTGTTTTCAGAAGATACTGTAAATCGAATTCTAATGGTATATCTTATACATGTTACCTGAATTCAAATACGTGTTCAATACCGATATCCCTAATTTTTTAAAGTATTTTCATATTGAACCTAGATGAAAGGTACAGCATAGACGAAGCAGAAGTTCCAAATTGCTGCACTATTCTAGTGGGAACGAAGTTTTGAACATATTCGATGACTTCAAAAAAGGAAAAAGAAAAAAGAAAAGGAAATTGGCCACTTCAACTTTCCAATTGGAAAAATATCAGTGGATCAGCCCAAAAGACCAAAACAATGTATACCGTTAACAGACCCACATAGATATACCTTCACAAGCGTAACAGTTCACAAGAGCATCCAAATGTCCAAACACTTTCCATGCTTTATCTACCGCTCCATCAAAAGCTCCCTCTCTTTCTTCTTCCATATCCAATCCAACCACCTCCACTGGGACCGCACTATTTGTTAAATCCATTATCTTCTCTTTGACATTCCTCAGACAGCCTTCATTTCCCATCAAAACCAACCTGATCACATGCTCGGAAGATCATTCTTAAGTTAAACTTTTGCTCATTCGATCAACAAGAATGGTGTACATAATCAAATGAATTGGATTGAATCAGTAAATTGAAAAGAATATTTAAAAAAAAAATCCCAAAAACTAAAACTTCGGATAATATTACTCCATTGTTGAGAAAAAGGAAAGGGACATATATAGATGGCTAAGAATTTCCTAGATTCTTGTTTTCTGAGAACCAAACATGTGCAGAACATAAACTCAAAGAAAGTAGGAGCCTTTAACCTGCAACCACGTTTGGCTAAATGCAAAGCAATGTTCACTGAAATCTCATCTCCATTTGAAGTGATTAACACTTTCTTTGCTTGATTCTCCATTCTCTAAATCCAACAGCCAATCAACCAAAACCCCAATAGATGTCAGAAAACAACAAAATCAAACAGAACCCAGAAAGAAACCCAAAGCTTTGAAACAACAAGGCAAAAAAAAAAAAAAAGTTCATTAGTCATTCACCTCTGCCCACGAAATGAATCAAGCTCGATCCTTGAGGAGATTTATAAAAAGTAGCAATCCAAACTTTGGTTACTGAGATGTGAGTGCGGTGGGAACCAATCAGCCAAAAGAAAAAAAAAATGTTTTCTCCGTTCTGAATATTTGCCTGCTTTCGCTTCAATCACTTGTTAAGTTTTACCCATCCTTCAGCCTCCTTTTGTGGCGTTTAGTTTCTTAGAAACAATGCTTTAAGGATCTCCACGTGGCTTTAGTTGTTTTAGTAATTTGTAACCCACGTTGGATGATAAAAATAAGTTATTTATATAAAAAATTAAAAGACATGGATATTTTATTATATAATTTGATATTATAATTTATTTTATGATAATATTAAATTCAAATTACTTTTATAACTAATATAAATATAACTATAGAGTTGACCCAGAGTTTAAATAGTTGAGTTTTATATTTAAATGAAATATATACATAATAATATCAAAGGCAACTTGCTGTAATTGTTTATACTTTATAATCATATTTCTTAAACATTTTGATGTATTTTTTTATTTAAGAAATAAAAATATTCAAACTCAATTATTTAAACGAGAAAAAGAAATAAATATAAGTAACATTACATTAAATATGATTTTATATATTGAAAATTTTCATATTATTATTATGGATAAGTAAATATTAGTATTATTTGGAAAATAAAACATTGATTTATTCGTTACTTTTGAAAGTTGAAAGTCGAAAGTTGGTCTTTGAAGTTATGATGAAGATAATAGTGATCATTCATTTGAGAATGCTAAAGTATTGGGAAATTGAAAGTAAGAAATTGATGGTTGTTTATTATTTTCGTGGCTTTTACGTGGGGTTTGGGTGATATGGTTGTTTAATGTTAGTACGACCACTATGATTAAATTAGTCAACTTCACAACTTGCTGTCGAACCAAATTTATTTGGAATTGGAATTTGGATTGCCGATCAATGGGCTTAAAGATATTCCAAAGATCCCCCACCAAACCTTGTCGGTTAATTGGTTCAAATTTATTTAGACTTCATATTTATTCATCAATGATATTTTTAATAAGTTATTAACTTTGTTTTTAAAATTAAAAATTTTTATTGGCAGCGTCTGAGATAAATTGTATTTGTTCGTTTGTTCATATGCTAGAATGGATGATCAACATCTTTTTTTTTTTTTCTCGTTCCTTTCGCATGATTCCCTCGAGTTGTCTTTTAAGTAAGAGGAAAATGGAGAAGAAAGTCTCGTTTGTATATGAGTCAAAGGAGGGGAAGTTTTCCTCACATTTCTAGCATTTTTGCGTAGAAATTACTATGTGAAATCAAACAAGGATTTGGTGGAGTCTCCGATTGCAGTAGACTGGAGATTTATTAAGGAAGAACACTATTTTTTTTTTCTTATTTTAAATTGTCCACATCAATGAAAATGGAATCGAAAGGCCAACAATATACTACGCGATTATGGGTGTTGGGTACGTTATTGTTTATTCCTACTGGTAAACGTTTATAATATGAAGAACCAAGTATTTTTTTCTTGGGGGGGGGGGGGGACTCAAGTCAACTCCTTAATTTCTATGTTTTATGGGTTTGTTACGCTTACTCTCCTTTCCCCACTACTTTCCCAAGCATTTAACACGAAATTAAAATAAGTATGTTTTATGGACCATGCCGAGTTGCCTTTATCTTAGGAGATAGGAGTTAGGACGGCCAACCTCGCTTCTTCATTGCGAAGATTTTCTATTCCAACAACTCAGTTAGGTCAGTGAAAGTTATTACACAACTTAGAGGGTAATTTCTGTATTAATTATTGAGTTAATGATAATTGCATACTTCTCTTTATTCAAAACAAAGAACTGTATACGTATTAATTAGTAATCGAGTTAAATTAAGTTTGAGTAGTTAAAAAAAAAAAGAGAAAGATTGAATTAGAACTTTATTCGAAATTCATGATTTAAAATTCAAATATTTTTTCAACTAATTTTTATTTTTAAATCTCAAATTGGAATTGAGATAAAAGCCAAATAATCTAGTTTGTTTCATTAGACACCATTCGATTAGACTCATTAACTAAGTATAAACAAATTTGATTCTTTATGCTAAATTTTAAGTTTGAATCTAATTTTTTTAATACTAAATATATATATATATATATAAAAACTAAAACTCGATTAAACTTATTACTCAAGAGCTATTTAAATCAAATATTTAAATATTTAAATTTAACTCTTTTAATATCTTAAATTCGATTCAATTATCAAATCGAATATAAATTTTTTTGACCCTACTATCGATTATAACTTAATGCAAACTACTTACGTTAGCTTTCCTACTAGCCAAAAAAATAGGCTCTTGGGCTTGCTGACTTGACCAAATTCGTTTTGGTACAATGAGGTGGCCCATGAAAGTCAGTCCAAGATCCACTAAAACTCATGGATAAACCGAAAGGGTTTTTTTTTTTTTGAAAAAAAAGCCTCATCCTCATCCAATCCCGCCACCTCCTGCAGCGCCACGGACAACCGCGTTCATCCTCTTTCTCCACGTCATCAACCACCTATCCCGTTTATATATACTTAATATTGAGTTTTAGCCTTAATTAGTCAATCTTCTATGTACCCGACATGGCGGCTTCTTCTTCCACGGCTTCCTCTTTGTTAGGTTCCAGAATTACCGAGCCATTAACCTTAATCTCCCAGAAATCATGCTCATGTTAACCAGCTTAATGAATATAATCCCTTCTTTAAAAAGAAATGTTTATAAAGTTCAAATTTTTGCAGGTTTAACTTCAAATGAACTCCAACCTTTAAAATCTCATGTGATTACTCTTGCTTGGAAGTATTTTCTTTTTTTTCAATTCTAAGAAAGTTAAAAGCTTTCTTCTTTATGATTTTTAAGGGAGTCACTGTTTCTTTTTGCTGTTTGGGTTTTGTCAGACTTCATTAGAATAATAATTGATAATAATAGCTATAGCTTAAACAAGTTTGGGGGAATGAATTTAGTGAATAAAACAATTAAATTTCTATTACAGCTCTTGTATTTAGCAGACGGACGCCCCCCCCCGCACCCCTTCTTTTTTGCCTGTGTGTCTGTTATTTTTTAGTGGGGTTATTTGTTTTGATTGAATGTAAAATTGAAAGTGACGGACTTTGCCGAAAAGATGTAATCTTGTCATTTCAAGTCTCGAAAGTGAATTCAGGTATTGTTATAGCTAAATTATGGATTGTTTATTTATTTAGTTATTTTTTGAAGTGCTTTGCTTGTGTACCAGGAAATTCCCAAGAATTGCAAGGAAACTCAAAAAGTGATCTTATGAACACATCTTCAAAGTAGGACGACAAGAAACTTTAAGTTCGTAACTTTATTTCACACGCTGGAGGATAAGATAGGATTCCTCTTAATGCTCGTCTTCTTCTTCTTATTCTTCTTCTTCTTCTTCTTCTCTATTGACTTCATCACTACTCAATCGTAAACACATTACAACAGTTGATATCATACAGCCGTAAGATTGGCATTCTTACCGTGAAAGATGAAAGCTACTAATAAGCATTTTATTTCAGTTTCTTCACTACAGCTCCAACACCAAGTCTACAATGGCAGCAGCAGATGATGATCAGACATATATTGGAAAAAAAATTACTCAACTTAGTGGACTACTCTATTGCAAAGATCAAATGCAGTCTGTATTGCTATTGTCTATATGTTAACATCACAATTAATAAATGAATGTCTGATATTAGGTTTAGGAATGTATTTCTGATTATATATATTTTTTAGTTATGAACCCAATTTTGATGATAATTCATTTAGTTTCTTTCACTTTTGCTGTGCAACATCATTACTATTTTTGGTTTAACCATTTTTTTTTATAGTTTTTTACTTTGGAATCGACCATTTCAAGGCCAAGATGGTTGGAATTTATACTAAAAGTTTATCATTTTAGGGGATCTTGCGTAATACTTACATTCTGCATCTGTTGTAATCCAGTGCCCCACATTTGCACTTGCAGTAGTACAGCCAGCAAGCCCGTATCGAGGCAGTTTTGAGATGGTATCGTAATCTTGTATTCCTTCCTTTGACCTTAATCCCTGAGGAAACCCCGTGCTGTTCTTATCTTGCTGAATCTGGTCTCCATCAGTATGCTCGTCTTTGATGTAAGGAGCATATTTCATCTTATTCCTATGCAATTTTTTAGGCTCTCTTTCAGACGTAGAGCTTTCAGGGTGAACTTTTCTGTGGAATAGTTTTATGACCTGCAAGCCACATTGATTGAGAATTAAAACTGCTGCAGTCCTGCAGAAAACTTTTTTTATCAATTTATTAGAATAAAAATGCCGTTAAATGTAACTATTACAATTTTATTATGGTTTTCTGGTATAAGAACCAATTCTGAAAAATGCTGCATACTAACGGTTTTGCTAACAAGTGTCCTCTTATAATAATAATTTTTTATTAATTACAATAGTTGATAATTTTATTTTATGATTTATAATGTATTGAATGACGATATTATTTTATAAATTTTATAGATAACCTCAAAGAGTTCCATTAGAGCTCTTATTACTAAAATCCATATTCTAATCATTGGTATGAAGCAAAATTTTGAACAAAATTGGCGCAGAAGTGTTTGCTTCGGAAAAAAAAATGAAAAAGCACAAGAAAGAAAAGAATACCCACTATTAGCCAGAGATTCTTGTCCTGACATCAACACAGACTGCCAATACCGAATAATGTTTTAAAAGTTTGGCAAAAAGGCTTACCATCTAAAAATACTAGAGTTGCTTTCATCTGGGATTTAAATGGAAGGAAACTTTTGAGAATCTAATAAAAAATTTGTTAGTGCATGAAAAATAAAAAATACGAGAAATTAATAAAAGACGTGTAGCAATGTCTCTTTTTTGAAAGTTTAATTCATTCTCACTATTAATTGAGTACGCAAAAAGATTATTGACATATAAATTTTAAAGATACAATGAAACTCAATGATTAATGGCGTTTTGCGTTGACAACATCAATTCATTATGTGCTGAGCAGTGCAGAGCAAAGCTATCAAAATTCTATTTTTAATTTTATGTACAATTTTTTATCTATATCTTCTAAATAAGAAAGTTTTTATTTATA
Organism: Adansonia rubrostipa; assembly: GCA_038381775.1. Classification (NCBI taxonomy): domain Eukaryota; kingdom Viridiplantae; phylum Streptophyta; class Magnoliopsida; order Malvales; family Malvaceae; genus Adansonia; species Adansonia rubrostipa. Next base: position 2,481,226 of record JBBYHM010000027.1, read on the forward strand.
GACAAATAAACATTTCTTTATGTAGATATAACTTATTTAACAGATATCCTTTTAGATAGTCATAATATTTGTAAAAAAAATTAAGAGACATCGTATAAAATACAAAAAATATAACTTTAAAATTATTAAAAGCATAACTATTTATTTATTTTAAAAATGTTTCCACGAGATCTTTTTCTTTTTATACATTAATAAAGAAACCTTGGAAATAGACACAGCTGCAATTAACGAAAAATGGGAAAGAAAAAAAAAGAACAAAATAAAAAGGCAAGAGGAGAAAGTGACATGTCAATTGATCATGTTAATTGGTAGGAAGGAGATGAACTGCTAAGATTGCTGGGATCATAATTAGATTTGGTATATAAATGGAATTATACCAAAACATAAATATCACGTTAGCATATTGTTGATTTCTGTTTTTCTCTCTTTTTAGATTAGTTCACCTTACGTTTCAAGATAGTTCTATTTAACAGGGGAAAATCTAAATCCTCCCTGCCTGAAATATTATTGACAATTTTGGTAAGTATCCCCATCTGATAGAGACTAGCCGAGATAATCTGTACGACTTGATTATTTCTTCATTTTTATTACTAAAAAAGATCATGTTGTTGACTTCTAGACTTTAGGACTCGAATGATTCTGACTTGCCAATGTTTGACTACTTGTTCAGTGAATGATTCCTAATCTAAGGCTTGAGAATGATGGCACTAGCATTGCCATAGATGGGTTTTTATGAGTTCTGCCCCTGGCACTCTTTTTACTTTTTTTGTTGACCCTTTTTGGACCAACCTCAATCCGAGACAATATTTGTGTTTTCAGAAGGTGGGATACCACCAATGAATTTTGTATTTGAGAAAATTGTTAGAGAATCTAACCGCAAGGTACGCACCTTCTGGAGTTTTTTCTTGGTTGAAACAGATTTTGTCTCTTTTGGAGAAGAGGTGGAAGTAGAACTCCCTGAAGAAGCATGAAGCTTTTTCAGAATCTTCTTGATGAGATGTTTGACGGGTTTATTGTTTTGCTTGGTCTGAACCTCCTCTTTCCCACATTTTTCCATAGAACTCTCTTCCGCAGTTTTTGTCCTGTAGAACAGTTCCGCAAGTGATGCCTTTTCTTTCTTCACCTCAGTTCTTGTTTCTGCAAGTTCAATCGAAGACCCAAACAGATATCCTTGGAGTGGACACACGATTGTCTTCCCATGATCTTGAGCATTGGCTTCTTGCATTGGCTTACCACTAAGTGTAATAGTGCTAACCTGACTATTCCTTCCTGATGATTCATTGGAACCATGTTCTTCAGCTTCAGCCTCAAAGAACTTCTCCAGTTTATCCTTGATGAGCTTCAGATCATTTTGTGTCACCTCTTTTTTTTCCTCAGTTATATTCTCCAAAGGCATAGTGAATGTTGGTGTTACAGGCTCACTGATAATCCGTTCAGAACCCAGAGTTCCAATGGTGAGAAATCCCCTGAATAGCCCCGAGATGACAGTGGATGTTTCATCTCCAAAGTTGTCTTCTATCCCCTTGGCTTCAAATTCTGTGAAGGAATTTTCACTTTCTGGTTGGGACTGGGTTGAGTATTTGTATCCATGTCCATAGCCACAGGTTGATTTTGGATAAGAGTTTTGATCATTGAGGGGTGAGTGAGCTGAAAGACGTGCACAGTAGGTCCCTGAAATCAGAGTTTAAAGGTTAGGACACCAGACACAGTTGCAAAGAAAGGACTTCATGTTGTGCTTAAGCATTACGTATCAATGTTTCTTTTAAGCCTTAAAGGGTAATTGTTGACCTATCCAGCGGTTCCCTGCCCCTGGTGGTGCACATGGTTGTACTGAGAGCGATTGGTTCCCATACTTATGTTGACGTATTTAGTTTAAATGTTTTCTGTTGTGCTATGAAGAGAGATCAGATAGCCCTGAGACCATGAAGATTGGTAGCCCTATCTCTTGAGGCGGCTGCTGTATTAGAAAATATGAAAAGGCAAGCTGATTCTGACCCTCACCTACATAGCTGTGATCACCAAATTTTGATAGCCTAAGGAATCTTTATTTTGATCTCTGTTTTAGGTTTGTAAGTTATCTGTTTTGAGCCACTAATAACTCTGACGAATTGACTGCAATGGATTCTAATGGCTAATGCATTATTTCATGGGAGTAGGTGATTTGAATTTTGCTGATCCATTCTAGTTATGATTTTCACGTGACTTGTGCATGGCTTGTGGATTGTTTCAACGAATTTGTTTTGAACAGAAGTTGGAATACCGATTGTGAAATACTTGAAAGGTTCAAAACTAGTTGGCCGTAACTTACACTGCATCCATCCTGGTAACTGCATTGGCAACGATAAGAAATGAATTTAGCAGGAATTGAAAATGTTTATGCTATTCTCAGAATCTAATTGAGTGGAGACTTACCTTCATTTTTGTTCTTGCTTTGAGGAGCTTGATGTCAAGTTATTTTGGCTTTCGTAGGAGGAAGGAATGTATAGAGATAGATTTAGACGAATAAGCGGAATGGGAGCTCAAGGGTGATATATGATTGTTAAAGAGCGCAACATCCAGGATCTTCACGTCATGACTATTAACAAGTAATGATCCAGTGGTCGCCAGAAGGGTCTGTAACAGATGTGAGTATAGAGAAACAAGTAGAAAGATACAAGATTTTGGTTGGCTGTCCTCTGTCATGATCTAATCAATTGGACAAATTTAGTAATTCATCAACCATCGATTTGATGGTGTATTATCTCTGTCCTGCATTACGTGCATCGCTGGAGGAGGTGCATGGCTGCTTGAACGTGCGCAAGATTTGCAGTAGCCATTGATCAACGCCTGTAATTAATTGTTGATGTTGATGAGTCTATCATTTCTGGTCCTTAATGAGATGATGATATATTATTGATTCAGAAGCATGCAAACAGATTCATGTGTGAATGGACACATATAATCAATGAGGCCAGACATCTGAATGTAATCAAATCTGTGTACACGTTCACTTCTGTCTGGGTAGACTAATCCTATACTGTACTACACTACACATACAATTATTTTACAAGGGATATTCTGTGGAGCGGGGTGCCACCATTACTGGTAGGACAAAAGAACAGTTTTGTTGAATGCTGTCTGTGTAAGGTGGAAATATACATCAAGTAGTCCACGAGGACTGGATAATTTACTAAACTTTATGGTGGGACATACATGAGTTATCTACCTCGAAAAGCTAATTATCTATTGCACTGGTGTTGACTTTTGTTTTACAGGCTAAAATGTCCAAACTGATCTAAATGTTAAAGCATTGCAAATTGCAATTATTAGCTTCACAGCTGAGTTCAGTTGAAGCACATGCTCCTCACTCTTCTTCCCCATTGATCCCCGAATTTGTGGGTTTGATATTCTTGTTTGCACTACTAAGAGTGACCATTCCCTCTATCAAAATTTCATTCCTCCCCATTTTCTTCGTGAGAGTCATTGCGAACTCTGCAACATTGCTTGACTGAACTGCTGAGAAGTGATAATCATGCATTTGCGTAAATTTTGTTCTTGAAAGTTCTTTAATAGCATGCTTCTTCTTCTTCTGTTTTGTTTTAATTGGAATTCTTTCTAATTTAGGACCTAGTGGATTGAAATGAAAACATAGACATCTCATATGGGACCCAGGACAGGCAAGTTTCACTTTTAATTTGTATTTCCCTCTTTTCTTTTTGCAAAATTTCCCATTAATACAGCACTTTTGCAGCTTTCATAAATAGAAAAACTCTGCTTCCCCTTGCAGTGACGTCATCATAGTGTTGTCGTACCCATGGTTCGTGATTCTTCTCATGAAGTTGCACTTGATGCAGGCATGATAACGACATCTTTTTCCCAATTGAATATTGCTACCGAGATGCTTTCCTGCTGCCATGTATGGTTTTTTGAATCAAGAAAGGTCCACTATCGCACAGGGCTGCTGGCTCCGATATATCAACATGCCCCACAAGCATCTTGGAAGTTGGAGTGAGCCGACGAGGAAGATGTTGCTAGCATCCAGACAAAAGCCACCCAAACTCCTTCAACTATTGAAACTCCCCCATTTAAATGTGGAGTACTTTAATAATCCATTGTGTTGAATGCTTTAGCTTCAATCATGCTCATAACAGTGGAAACCGCAGCGATGAATGAATAACTTACTCTTATTGGAACATTTTTAAAATAATAAAAAGTCATATCTTTAAAGTAAGGTCTCTTAATTATTTAATTAAGAGTGATGTCTCTTTGTTATTTATCAAGTGGTGTGACTATCCAAATAGACATGTGCTAAAAAAAGGTTATGTTCATACGAAGAGGCATTATTTTGCCTATAAATAAAACCCCTCTCATTTGGGTGATATAGAGAAAAAAATAGATAGAAAACTACAAATAGAATTTTGATAGTTTTGTTGCACACTGCTTAGTACATAGTAGATGGATATCATCAATGCAAAACGCCGTAAATTATAGTTCTTCATTGTATCTTTGAGATTTATATGTCGGTAATCCTTTTGCATACCTAATTAATAGTGGGGGCGAATAAAACCTTAAAAAAAATGGCATTGCTATACGTCTTGAAGCCTCCATCAATTTCTCGTGTTTTCTGTTCCCCATGTACAAACAACTCCTTCCTACATGCTTTAATCATATTCTGTGACTCCCTGACGGTGAAACCTGCAGGGCTGAATACGAAACACATGACATGCTCTGATAGCTAGTTATGCCAAAAACAGGATTATTCCCACAGTTCCCTTTTGTTGATTATGGTTGCTTGTAATAATTCATTTGCGGTGGTCACAGTTCATACATCAAAGAAGTACAGATGTCAGTGTTGACTTTCAAGTAACCTGATACATTATTGTGTGAAGTTAAGAAGTTATTTTCAATCACTTTGACCAAAATTGGATGTCGGGTTGATACGTACCAAGTATTAATCTTTCCGGAACTTAACATGTGGAGTGTGTCAGTGTGTGATGAAGTACCCATAGCAAGATCTAAGTAGGCTTTAAGTTTTATGATTAGGATTAGTTTTGAAGATTCTTATTAGATTGCTACAAGCGTCCAATGAGCCGAGTCTGGTCGACTCTACCATTGCTATATTTTCTGGTCATCTTTCCCCCATTGTTGATCTCTTTCCAAATCTGCTTCTCATACAGCGGTTGATATCATTTCATGTTTGGAGTTTCTCTTATATCTTCTTCCTCTTTTAACCATGTAAAACTTGCACAGCTTGCTAATCTTTTCTATATTTGATAAATACCTATGGCGTCTTTTCTTTTTCTCCCATCATTCGCAAAGATTTGGAAAGATTTCATTAGATGTATAGGATTGACCATTGAAACTTGTTGCTGTCAGACCAATCAACTAATGAGATATATGATTGAGGAGAGAGAAGATTTACCAGATCTGTCAAGGCATGCCTATTTGAGGTGAAGTAGGTTTTGATGGAATACTCATCTGTGGGAGGGATGCTTATTTTCAGCTAACCAACAAGCTGCTATAAAACACAGTCATGAAAAAAAGGTCAGAAGAAAACAAGAAGATATAAAACAAGTAATTGCTATTTTTGGAGGATAAGTGAAATAATGGAATGCCCCCCCCCCCCCGCCCACTCTTGCATCCTACACATTCTAAACCAAGACAAGAGCAAAGCCTGCAACACGCATGACTCTCTGTGGGGTATTTGGCTGACTCAACCCAAAATTGATGGTGGCCATATGAATCCCACATGGAATGGAATTTTAGAATTTTACAAAGAAAAAAAAAAAGGGAAATGAATAGTTTGATTTTCCTTGCATATGTCTTGCATCTGGTGTTCCTTTTTTGCTTTTAAGATATTTGAAAAAAAGTAGCAAATGGTTGATAGACAGAAAAGATTGAATTAGTTTGTTCACATCTATTTGAGTGAAAAGATTGGATAAATTAATTAAACTCTGTTCGGTTTTTGTTTTTATTTTTTATTTTTTATTTAAAAAACAAGTAAAAATAAACACTAATGAATTCATTAATTACCAAAGAAACTATTTTATGTGTGTTTTCACTAGAAAAGTAAATAAATCCTTGATTTGGGGTCCTAACTGCTTGAATTTTAAAATATACATAAATTAAGTTTGTATTATTTTAGATTAAAGTTTTTGGATAGTTTAAATTTAATTTAATTTCAGTTTGAATCATTTCGTATTTGAATTAAATTTATTCAGGTTATTTATTATTTTATAAAATCATATTAAATCTTATTAATTTATTTTCAAATTTGAGTTGAATCAAGTAAGATTTTTTTTTTTTTATAATTGTAAACTAAATTTAAATGTGATCTCACTTTCGTTGGACCAAGCAAAACTGTGCTTTTGGGCCACTTGTATTATTAGGATTTTGGAAGCAAAATGGGTCTGCAATCCTTTGATCAGTTGAGCCCACACCCTTATTTAATAGATTTGGGTACAAAGGTAAGAATTAAGAAAATAAAGATGAAAGAATTAAAAGTAGATAATTTAAATAAAAATAAATCATTAAGATGAAAAATAATTATTTTAAAAACATAAAAGTAAGAAAATTTATCATAATCGTGGAATCCAATTCTCCAGGTAAAACACTGGGAGACTAATTGCATATGAATGAATGCATTCCAAATGCTGGATACTTGGCTACGAATGCTATCTTCCCTACAAAATATGAACCACTGACTTGCGCTATATATATATATGCGCTAAGCATGAAAAATGGATATAGATTATAGTGGAGATTATGCATTTTATAATATTTGCACATGGTAGAAAAAAAAATGGAGCTTAGAATCCTGAAAAATAAGAGAAAAATTAAAGAAAAGAAAAGAAAAGAGCGATTGTTGCTCCAAGCAAGCTGCGAGAAAAGGGGAGGTAGAAGTCAGTGGAGTAATCTGCTGTAAATTTGGGTTGGTTCAACCTGGAAGTTTGGTTGACTAATTGAACGAAATAAAAGTTGAGGCTGAACGTCCTGCTGTTAAAACAAAAAAAAAAAAAAAAAAAAAGAGAAATCTGACTGAAATTTAAGGGTTTACCAGGTTTTAGAATATACATATATATAGTAGTAAAGATGATTGAATTTTTAGGTCTTACTTACCAAGCAGCCAGGCAGGCCAGCACCTAATTATCCTAGAATAGTTGTGTGTATATATATATATGCATCCTATGCTAAGAGCAAAGCTGTTTCATAGTAATAAAAAGCTTAAAGAATGGAAGTGTATATATCAATAAGCTCTTTTTTTCTTCTTCATTCTTCTTCGTTTGTTTCTTTTTTTTTTTTGTAAAGCTTCTGCAAGAATTTGAAGATATATGCTTATAATTACTGCTTTATCAACATGAAAACAACTTCTGTCTTCTTAATTGAATTACCATTTTTTTAAGATTGACTACTTATAATCATATATATATATATGCATATATGCTAGTATTTATCAAATTTATTTAACTTTGTTGTTAAGATTTATTTATACAATTACTTTTGAAAGGTGACATTTTCAGATTATGATTTCATGTTAAAAAAAAAAAAAAAAACAGAAAAGAAGAGATTTCTGGGATTAACTATATGGGTTTAGGTTAGGGTTTTCAGCATGCAAATCCGATGACAAAGTAGAGAGAAGTCATGAATAGATGGAAAATTACAACAATTTTGTTTTTTCAAATAACTGAGACTAAGTACTTCCAACTACTTCAAAATATTTAGATTCCTCCATGTGAAAAAAAAAGAAAACCAAATTCTTTTCCATACAAAATTTCAGTTAAACTTTGCACATGCTAAGGAGATTGTGACCCCTTACATCATCATATATGTAGGGCCAATAATTATCAAAAATCAGTCTTAACGAAATTATGATAAATTGATAAATGTAAACCATTCATTGTGGGGGTTTTTTTTCGGCTTATCTCTTTGTTCTTATGCATGCAGCATTCTTCTTATATGTAAACGTCATATGAAAGCAGCTAGCTAGATGCTTTTATTAATTATCTTAGTTTAATTTAATTGAAAAAAATTACAAAGTTAAATGGTAATTTAACTCCAATCAACTAATAGTTAATAATTGAAACTTTTAATCAAATCGGTAATTCAATATTATAATTTTAAGGTTAAGGTTTATAAAGTAATTAATGAATTCTGGGAATTAAAGTAGTCTATTTGATTATTACTAGACTTTATGCTAAAAATAGGGTTTTTCTTACTCCAATTTTTTTTAACTCAATTCTGTCTTCACCCATTTGATCAACGGACTTCATATATATGCAAACTATATTCATTTGAGACTGAATGATAATTTATGATTATTGATAATTACCTTTCACATTATTTCAAAAGTAAATAATAAAAAATAATGGTAAGAATAAAAATGTGAAAACAAAATTTAAAATCAGAACAAAAGCAGAGGAAAGGATAGTTCATACATAGATAGACATAAGGATAATGGTGAGGTCCATCTTATCAAAAAAGAGCCATTCGGTTAGAGATTTGGCCTTTTTGGAGCTCACCAATTGGTGGGTGTGGCTCCTATTTAATATGCTTGAACAGCCTTTCTTTTTTTTCTTTTGTTTTCCTTTCTCTCTCATTTTCATTCTTCCCAATCTTATCAGTGAGTCCATTCATCAAGAAATATCATTTTAATGTGGATAGAAAGGGACAGATAGCTACAAAAGAGTTTGTAATTTTAAAAATAAAAAAAATTATAAATATTAAAATTTAAATTATAAATTTATTAAACGTTATCTTTTAAAAATAATTATATAAATGAATTAGATTAAGCATGGTTTCAATCCCAACATCCCTTATTTATCCTTTCCGTCAGAAACTTTACAGTGTATATAAGAAAATCTGTTGGTGATGACTCAACAAGGTGCTGTAAAAATGGACTGCTTTCACCCTAGGGTGCTAAGCTTTTATTAAAACAATACTCTCAATTAGATGACAGGTTAACAGCCTCAGCCTGCATAACATATTTTCTTCCATCCTAATAAAAGTTAGTCATTCACTAACTTAACCAAACTGCAAGTGAAACCATTAAAACTTTAGATGTTTGTACTTTATATAATATATTGAAGGGTCATTTCAGCATTGTCTCAATTCTGAAAATCTTTAATATACAAAGGACATGGCCATCTATATAAGTATTATGATTCCTCAATTGAGCTGACCTATCAGCTTCAGTGATGATGAAAGAAAAAAGGTTTACAAGGCTAGAAGTTAAAGGCAGTGTACAAGAGCAAAATTCAATGAGGAAACAAACTATAGCCAGGGGCCTATGAATTTTAATTTGTTACCAATATCACATTTATTGCAGGTTAGAGGACACAGCCTTGGATTGAATGCATCAAGGGTTAATTCAAAAAAACAAAAATATGTTATCAATTAGCAAGAAAAGTTATCAATACTCAAAGAAGAAAGAAGGGGGAATTTTTTTTTTTTTTTTTGCATACAAGTTTTGTTTTATCAAAGCAATAATGCTATGTATATGCATGAGAAGATGAAATTTTAATTATTAAGGCAGCTCCAAAATTTTTGCTTTAAAGCTGAAATTAGATATGTAAATTACACCATGTAATGTATATAGTGTCAGATTGCTATAAGGTCTAGAGTTCAAGGCCCTAGGGATTGAGGGGGAATTACCAAAATTTAGTTGTTTCTTAACTAGATGGTGTGGTTAATAACCTCGCTTTGGCATTCAAATGGGGGAAAAAGCAAAACGTTTGAAAATGAGGGGAGTCGGAATGACGTATCATTAACACAAACACAGATCCAAGCTTATCACTTAAATGGGAAAATAAGTCCTAAAATTAAACCCCTAAACAAAAGCAAAGATCTTTTCCCATTTAATCTTTGAATTTCATGTGAGATTGATTTTGAAAATTTCAACAGCTTGCTTTCAAAGAGGGGCCTCACTTGTCTCCATGATGGGAAGCATATGTGACACGCTATGCAATCACCAATATACACATACCCACTCCAACCATAATTATCATCACAACACAAAGAATCGGTCTTCTCCACATATCAAAGCAAAGCTCCAAGTTTTTCTAAAAAGACAAAGCAAGTGAATAGGAAGAATAAATAAAGAAAGAAAGAAATATGCTCTCATTTCATCAATGATTCATGCCAAACCCATCCTAAAGTTGCTTAATTAGCAAGTTTGGAAGAATGATTAAAGAAAAGGAGAAAAGTAAAGGAGATTTGTGTATGCAAGGATATCCCCACTATGGTGACCAAGAATTGCATGGATTACTCATGCAATAAAAAGTCAAAAACTTTAGTGAATTTTTAAAGACCATTTTCCAAGTTTCTCCCTGCTTTGATGGGGGTGATGTAGATACCATGTAACGTGTATGTCATTATCATGGAGTGATTTAAACTAAAATACAAGTTAATCGCCCATCATCGGCTATTTCTGTTGCTGTTCAATAGCGACAACTTACAAGGGTATCGATAATCATGCCAACCTGCCGACTGTTCAACGTTGAAAGTAAGAGTATTTGGGCCAATTACCCCATCGAGAATTCATATTTTCTTGGGACTAATTCTCTCTCATTTCTTAGGTACTGTATCAATTAATACACATGCGTGCCCAATGCTATGATTTTTTTATTTTGATATAAAGAGGTATTCAGTTATAAACAGAATAAAATATTAAGATTTTAATTTTAAATTTATTGGTTGCTACGAATTTCATGCCATGAAAGTTTTAATCATCTCAATTCTCAACTCCTTATGTGTAAGGAAAGCTCATTATAGGCATAAGAAGGTGGAATTTGGACGTAGTTCTTTAATTAAACAGGGAAATACGTAAATATGCTAGATGTTCAGATTAACATGTAGAATGACACATATAGTGCCAGCTGAAAATACCCAGCGACAGCATAACTGACGACAGCAAAAGAATTTAATTTTGCTTGATAAGAAGAAAAAGTGGTTCGATTTTGTTGACCTTAGATATCAAGAAATGAAATAATGATGACTGCATGATTTGAATAAACTTGAGCAATACATGTGAGAAAAAGAGGGGGAAAAAAAAAACAAAGAACAATAGAAGCTGAAGAGATGTAAAATTTGAGCAAGCAGTGCACGAAACTGATAAGAAACATGAAAGGGAAGCAATCACACAGCAAATTAAATTAAATTTTCAGTACTTCATATATTTTAATATGTTTTATAATTAAATAATAATATTTTTATTTTAAAAAAAAAGCATGGATCACCTAGGATGAAACTTAAAAAATTAAATTAGATCTACTAGCCCAACCTTCAGGGAAATCTACTCGACATTTGATTTTAACTATTGTTACCGAGTTTTGAAAGGATTGATTAAGATATACAGTAGGACTTTCGTTTCTATTATATAGGTGAAATATTTTAATAATCAGAATTAATTAGGCATCAAATTCACCATCTTAAACCAATAGTAATATAGCCCTTGACTTAACTTGTATGTGTTGGTTAGTTTAGTAGCCAAGAAGTGGTAAATTCCTAGGCAAATGGGAATTTTGGGTGGCCAAACGTTTGTGGATTCAATCCTTCAATTACGCATATGATACCAATGGAAAAACAATGAATTTTTCTTCAAATCAAACTCATACAAACATCAGGAATTAATTATTATTGTATATTTGTTTGTTAGGGTTAGATATGTTTGTATAGTATTTTAATTATATTCAATCACTTTATAAATAAATTGGCCATTAGATTGAAGAAATCGCTTCCAAAGCAAGGATTGAAAAACAGTACCCTTCTTTAAGAAATTTTCTTCGGGACATCTTTGTCATAGGAGAAATTCAAGGTAGTCCCTGTCTTTTTCTCTGGCTGTCAATGGCATCCACTCCATCTAAAGGATTTAATTACTTTGACAAGTCGACCTTCTCTTTTCTTTTCTTTTCCCTTTAACCAAACCAAAAAGAAAAAAAAAAAATCCTTTATCCTCTTTTCCTCCGATCAAGCATAGTAGTGCTAATGAATCCTATGTGATTTGACAAGGAAAATATGTAAAAATGAAATGGGAGTTTTTAAGAAGGGTGTAAATCATTGTCCTTCAACATATTTGTGAACAAGTTGTCTAAGTATCAACTTCTAAAGAAGATGGAACAAAAAAAAAAAAAACTTCCACGGAAGTATTTTATGATCTACTGTCACTCCATATTTGATGTTTTT
>JBBYHM010000027.1:2493484-2533698 GCA_038381775.1 Adansonia rubrostipa
AGAGAGAGAGAGAGAGAGAGAGAGATAAACATATATATTCTTTTGGCAGATAATGGAACTGAAACTAAAGAACAAGACCATCCCGTCTTTCACTTTTTGAGGGTGGTGATCCCATGATTAATTTCCTCCATAAAAGATTTTAAATTTTTTAATGACATATCAGAAAGATTGGCCTAGAGCGGTTTAAAAGCGAGCAGCCTCCTTTTACAAACCAGGTTGCCTTGCCAGTTGTTAAAAACATTACTCATCCACCTGGACAGTTGAGTCCCTTACAGGAGATGGCACCAATATACTGTTGCTACAATAATAATATATAGTAGCATGTAAAGTTAAAAGATGCAATGAAGAGAAAGGGAAGGAATCCATCAATCTATGGAATAATGGCCATCTGGATGCGTTTTTAGTGCTTTGAGTTAGTGTTGAAGTGAAATTGGCAGTTAAAGTTGCTATCATGTCAGACATGTTAGTCAAAACCCTTCCACTACAGTAAGAAAAAGGTTAAGAAAGAAGGGACAGAGTAAAGCATACGAGAGAGAGAGAGAGAGAGAGAGAGAGAGAGAGAACAAAAAAAGGAGACATCTCGTAAAACCAAGATAAAATTTTTGACATTTGGGGTGCGCTTTGGGATTTCAATTTTATAATGATGGTTTGTCTTCACATTCCTTGCCAAAAACAGTGAGAACTCATGAAAGTCTAGGACTTTTCAGGTCACCTTCTTCAATCAAAGAGTCCTTTTTTTTCCCCTTTAATTTGCCCCCACCCTACCGCCCTTTTACCTGTTCATGGATCCCAAGGGCTCCAAGCAGCCTCCAGTGGAAGTACCCAACTTCTTGAGCCTGCCACCACAACCCCAGCAACAGCGGCAGCAGCTTCAAAACATGGGTGAGAATAAATCAGCTGAAATCAAGGATTTCCAGATTGCTGCAGATAAAGAAGAAGGGAAGAAACTGGCTCCAAAGAGAAGTTCTAACAAAGACAGGCACACCAAAGTTGAAGGAAGAGGTAGAAGGATAAGGATGCCTGCTCTATGTGCAGCTAGAATCTTTCAGTTGACCAGGGAATTGGGTCACAAATCGGACGGCGAAACGATACAGTGGCTTTTACAACAAGCTGAACCATCAATAATAGCAGCCACAGGGAGCGGAACGATACCAGCATCAGCTTTGGCTGCAGCTGGAGGCTCAGTTTCGCATCAAGGGGCATCTCTATCGGCAGGTTTGCACCAAAAGATGGAAGATTTAGGGGGGTCCAGTATAGGGTCAGGGAGCAATAGGACCGGTTGGGCAATGGTTGGTGGCAATTTGGGGAGACCCCATCATGTAGCAACAGGCTTATGGCCCCCAGTCATTGGTTATGGATTTCAGTCATCATCTGGTCCATCTACAACAAATTTAGGCAGTGAAGGTTCTAACTATCTGCAAAAGATTGGGTTTCCTGGTTTTGACTTGCCAGCTACTAACATTGGTCAGATGAGTTTCACCTCAATCTTGGGTGCGGCTAACCAGCCGCTCCCTGGTTTGGAACTTGGGTTGTCCCAAGATGGGCATATCGGGGTTCTAAATCCTCAGGCTTTAAGTCAAATTTATCAGCAGATGGGGCAGGCTAGGGTGCTTCAGCAACAGCAGAATCAGCGCCAGCAACAACCCCCTGCTAAGGATGATTCCCAAGGATCAGGCCACTAAAGTTATAGAGTTTGGAAGCAAGATTAAAAAGGTGGCATTCTTGAGAGTAGATGGCTTTTCTCTTGTACTGGTTTTAGTATTGTATAATTGGGTGAGAAAAAAGAGCGAGTAAAATGGATACTGTTCCTCTCAGAATTCTACGGGGACTGGATGGATTTTGTTTTGCCCCCTTCTTCTTTCTGCACTGCATCACCCAAGTTTCCATTACAGAGGTGCTTTCCTTGATTCTTGCCATCTTTGAACTTGCATTCCCCAAAGTCTTCAGAGAAGTATTAATCGTCTTGCCCTTTATTGCTTTTGCTGTGGAATGTGCAGGTGGAGCTTCCCACACCCTAGTAGCTTGTTTTTGGGCTTAACTTCTTGTTTGATTCAGAGGTTTGTTGATTATGATGTACGGCAGATTTAATTGTTTTCTTCTTCTCTAGGTCTGGATGGAGTGGCAGTTGGTTTGGTTGTGAAAATTAAACATAGAAATTTACAGTCATACATGTCCAGTTTCATCTTGGATCAAGAATTCTTATTTCTCTAAAAGAATATATTAATGCACAAAAAGGGCTAATTGTTGATTACCTCTGGCTGCCAGAGGCATGCAATTTTCCTGCTATAACATGTTCCTTTCCGCTGATCTTACCTTGTTTGGAAAATTCTTTCAGCTTATTGCCTGGTAATCCTTTTGTTGAACCCCATATATTTTTCTCTCTTTAATATTTCTAAATTTTGGGTACTTTTCACATAGTATGTATATAACATTGGATGTGTTATGTAAATGTTTATCTTTTCCCTGTTTGCTGTTGAACAAGGTTATATACGTAGTTGCCTTGTCCCAAAGTTTCTGCAAAAAATTCTGTTGGCAAATTTAAATTTCTTTAAGCCATCGAATTTCAATTTATTTTAAAATCATTTTTTTCATGAATAGAAGTATTGGCAATAGCTACATAGCCATGCTTTTGCCTTGTTTCAACAGCAGTTTCTAATCTTGAGGCGAACTAGAGTCTCTGAGGCAACAAATTCCAACTTCAAAGTTGGTTTACATCAATTTATGGCACCAAATAGTCTAAGTAACTTTTCTAAGCTACCCTGTTAACTCTTACATATGTCATCTTGACTTGGATTATTAGGTGGAAGCCAATTCTATCAAATGGTTTGGACTGTCCGCTCACATGCGTGTGTCCTTGAAGGACCACATTTAGGACTGTGAAAACTGAAGCAATCAAGTCTGATGTTTTCCTGTGTTTATAAAATCCTTGCATTCATATATATATATATATACTCATAGTCTCGTGTTCAAATTAGCACAACGACTACTTATTTGTTGCAACGTCCCCAAATAGTTATGAGATCTTTCTTGAGTTGTCTGCATCCATCCTAATTTGATTAGGTTCAAGACGAGTTCTCTTCTCACTATACTATTGGAAGTTGTTGATTATGGTTGTTTTAATATTCTTCCCATTATTAGTTTCCTGGCAATGAAGATTTGTTGTGAGTATTCTAATACTAAAACATTTTCCTTTTTCCTTTTTTTTTTTTTTGCGAAAATTAATGGATTCAAGCAAAAAACCAAAGGACAAATTTGATGAAGTTTTTCGTAAAATATTTACAGAAACTTTTATGAAACAAATACTGAGCTTAAGGATTTAAAACAGTAAGCTTAGGGAAATAGTGCAAGAATGACATTTCCTAACATGTCACTTAAAGAAATCAATGACTATACCTATGAGATAAAATTACTGTGGTCCTTGCACTTTTGGAGCTACTGGATGTTTTGTGTGTATTGAAATTGACAGTTCGGGTTGACTTTGTCTTCCATCATTTCTATAGTTGGCACTGAAGTTTTGACCCTCATATGCTGTTTTTTAGCAGAGCATCTTCCTGTTGTATTTCCCATGCTGCATTCATTGTTACTTACTCTGGTGCCAGCCTTTCAGGTTGGCACTTGAACCACATAGTTTCTCGCGGTGCATGACTATAGGAATCTCGATCACTCATTTGATTTAACTTTTGGCTTAGTATTATTTTTGCCACCCTCCTTGTTTTATTGTGAAAGGGTCTAAAGTCTATGGTGCAATGAACCTGCCTAATAATGAAATTTGACTTTAAAATAGTTTGCTTTCGAGGAAAACCCTGATTGGTTTTTCCTAGTCTTCTTTTTAGGTTTTCTTCTAAATCTCAATCTTCTCAATGCCTACCTGGCCCTATTCGTAGAGCATCTCATCCTGTTTTAATTGTTTCACTTAATGTTACTTCAGGGTGTCAGTTTCAGCTTCGAAAGATACAAAATTACAGGATGTATTCATGATGCTAATTTGAGTAGATCTATGTTCGTAATAACTGGAAATGGATTATTTGCTTATACTCAAACTGCACTTAAATTTGGGTTGGTGTTTTTGACAACAGAAGGCCTACGCTCTGCAACGAATCTCACCATTTACATATCTGGTTCAGCATGTTGATGCTTAAATTTTGTTGTTCCACAGCACAAGCAAGGTTTTCACTCCTTGGAAGTTTCAACATAGCCATCACTTTCAATCAGTTTTGTTAATCCTCTATCAGATTTTACTTTATTTTTGCAAAATCCTTGTTTACATGAGTCTTAACATGGTAATTACTTGTTGAGAAATTGGTAAGCCCTTTCACTTAAAAAAAAAAAAATTCGCTGATGTTTTAGAGTCCTATAAATATATCTCTGGTTGAAATTTCAATCAGTTCATTTCAGCTTTTTTTCTTCACAATTTGGATTCTACTGTGCTGTATATGGTTGAATTGACAAAGCTTTGCTGAAAAAGTCAAAACCATTCATGGTGTTAGTTGTGTTTTAGCTGAGCACTTTGGATGTATGATATTAACCTGCAGAAGTTGAGGATGACACCCACTTGCTTTCCATTTTAAAGCATTGCTAACTTCTTAGTAGAAGGCTTTTTGTTAACCAGATTCCCTTTCTTTCACCTTTTGTATTTCGTTTAGAAAAGAAATGGCAAGTCAACGTTGCTTCAAGCATATATGATCATCCATATGCTCTTTGGAAAATGCTACAATAGAAATTAAAAAAAAAAACAAGTACCAATTAGTTTGGGCTTAATGCATACACGAAAAGGAGGAAGATATGGGCATTAATTTAATTGAAATGAAAAGAAAAGAGTACAGAAAAATAACGTGAAAGACGAGTGAATGCGATGAAGACAAAGAAAATTGCCTGCCTCCCTTATCTATAGAAGCATGAAGCCGTAGAAAGAAAGTGCAGTCAATACTGAATGGTATACTCACAAAGTGTAGGATTAATGATATATTAAAAATGGGTATCACAACCTCCTTATGGAGATTCAAGAGTCATAGCTCCCACGCTGAAAAAGTAAAGGGAAGGATCAAAGATACAGCAACAACAAGAGCTCTAAATAAAATATGCATGCTTTCTTCCTATTTTTCATTGCCTGTGGAATTATATATAAAAACTCCACACATGCTTAGCCATAAAGCTTCTTTTTGCCAGGTTTAAAAGAGTTAAAAGGATGATTGGGTCAAGCTATGCTTCTCAATGAAGCTTAGCCTTTGTCAAATTTTATTGGCTCATTGCTTTTGTTTCTCTAGTTTTGGTTTCTTTAAATTGCAAACATTAGATTCAGCAGGAAAACAAAAAAGTTGTTCAGCGGTCGGTAAGCCATTCGTTGTTTCATGTCATGAAAAAATATGGGATTAAAATCTTAAATCTTGACATTATAATTATTAAAAATGCATGAAATTGTAACCATTTCAAATCGGGTAGCTTTAATGTTTCAGAAGCTTGTCCGTCTGGTTCAACATATATAGGATTTAAAGTCCGAGATAGTTAACTTTGAAATGTTTGGTTCAAGATTAGAGTTGATAAGATGGAAGAGGATCACTGAACCATAAAAATTAAAAAGAAAGAAAGAAATCGGTATTGGTAGGCGAGAAAAAAATGAGAAATAAACATTTTTCAGCCAGCCCATTGTGGTACACAGAAGGATGGCCGGTTTCCAGCCCAATTTTGCCTTTTAGGCCCTGGCCTATGATGGTTGAGACTTGAGCAACCCAAAAGGGAAATTAATACTAGTATTTAGGATTAAATATCTATTTAACCCTATACTTTAATCCAATTTTTAATTTCATACCTCAAAAAAAAAATCAATTTGGTATGAAGTTTAATTCTCTTATGCATTTTGATCTTTTGAACTAATGTCGTTAGTTTAATGTTGATGTAACAAAAAAACAGCAAATGATAATTTGATATGTGATCATCAATGCTATATTATCATGACACAAAATTTTTAAAAAAATTAAAAATTATAAAAATTTAAATATTAAAATATTTTTAAAACATTTTAAAAATATATTTTTTATGTTAACATGATAATGATGATATAACATTGCTATCATATGTTTAACTCTCATAATTACCTTTTGCCACGCTAGCATTGAACTAAGAATGTTAGTCCAAAAAATTAGCATATATAAAAAAATAAGAATATAGATATGAAATTGATAAATTTTTTAATAACAAACTTAAAATTAAGTCAAAGTACAGCATCCAATAAATATTTAACCATAATATTCTGTTTAGGTACTTATGAGTAGAATTTCCCCATCCCCCACAAATGGTACTACTAGTCTGGAACAGCTACTTTCCATTTCCACCAGTGACACGACCAAAATGAATCAATCAAACGTTGGACTGTATTTGGTTGACTCCACTTCTACATCTGGTGGGCGTCAACTCAACCCCATTTTTGGGTCTAGAAGGTGATCTGAATCCACCTTCAAGTTTCTTTCATTACCTTTTCTTTCTAGTTAAGAAATTGTGAACTCTGACATCATCAACTTATAAAAGAAAATGAAATTAATAAAATTTACAGCGAGAAACCATTTTTCTTCTTCTTTTTCTTTTTCCTTTTTCCAATGATATAGTCTACTTATTGGGATATTACATAATATTTCATTCAAGAGAACACCAATAAGAATGGAAAGGTGAGGCTAGCAAGGACTTCAAATCTCTTAGTCAATGTTCAAATCATCATTTCTCAATAATTCTTAGGCAGCTGCCCTCCTTAAAAGGTGTCAAGTGGTAGATTGGCTTGCTTTGTCTAATCCAACCTATATATCATTCAAACCTTGTTCAACAATTAGAGTTAAGGAATCTATTACATTTATAAATACATGTAAATAATAATTAATTAAGATTGCATTGTAGTTTTGGTGCTTGATGAAGAGGCTGAAAAGCTTCAGAACCAGCCGGTCTGGCTGTAAAACCAACACAAATAAAAGATGAGTGCCTAAGCCAGCTGCTGCTCTTGGCCTAAAATACAAAAACAGCCTCCTGATCTATGAGGAAAACTGCAAAGTAAACAATATATGATGCTCTCAGAGTTCAATATCTGAGTTGAATGTATTCCACGACTAAAAATTGGTAGGTTAAAACAGGCAAGTTTCTGCATATATAGACTACATGAAACTTTTTATTCTCCAATCATTGCTTGAACAAGAGATGGTGCTTTGCGTATAAAACCAACAATCACAGTATCAGTAACCAAAAAAAAAAAAAAAAAAAATTCTGATTCCGCATCTCAAAATTAACTCATCGCAATTTTAAACTAAATATTTTAAATGCAGATTGACATTTCAATGGACAATTATTCATTGCTACCCCCCCCACCAAGAGAGGTGTGCGATCCAAGAAAGTTGCCATTAATTAAGATATAAAAATTTAACTCCTACCTTGCTAGTTAGCTCATTAGATCAAAGTATCTATCTAAAAGAAAAAAAAAGTGAAGTGTCACTATCAGTTTTGCTCTAAATTCATACCCCTCCCTTGTCAACGTGGCCATCTATATTATTCCCTACATTAAGGATGGCGACCCAATTTTGTTTTTGTATACCACTAATCTAATCTAATCTAATCTAAACTATACATATAGATATATTCACACATATCTATCTTCTTGGATTGGGGTCCCCTTGAGCGGCCCTTGTCTTCTCTTCTCTATCTATTCTTCATAGAATCCCCCAGCCATACTTTATTGCCCACCAAATGCCCAACAACTCAGTATATAATATCAGTTGCCAATAGTACAGAGGACAGCTGGTTGATGCCTCTTCTTGATTGTGGATTAAATCTCTAGCTAGATCAATGGAGGTTTAGAGTTTTGTCTCGTGAAGAAACATATTTATGTAAATGTTTAAACCTTAATTTGGGTAATAATTATCTTTTAGCAAAGGGCACATTGATTCCTGAGCAATTTATATAAGCCATTTTATTTTTCTTGAGAGGATATTTACTAGGTGGGAATGCCTTGATATGCAGAGAATTTTCCTTGCCTACCTTCATAAATTATATGTCCACTTGGCACATATATGACGTAAATTTTTGTTCAAAAATATTGCATCTTGGCTGCTTAAGACGACTAAAATATTATAATAATTGATTGATGTTGGTTGGACCTATTACTCTCTATCCTTGTCATTCTTTGCAAAATCAAAATCATCCCAAAGATATCTTTAATTAAGATGACTCGTCAAAACACGACATTAAAGGATGCAAAAGCAACAAATAAAAAAGATGGTTCAAGTATCCCTTAGGGTTATGTAACGCCATGCATAGGGCTATACTATTATTATATAGTACCTTATTTCCTACGTATGTTCATTAAAATAGGTTTGCAATTTTTCAATAAGCATTAAATATTAAATTTTTTTGTTAACAAATATATTAAAGATATTTATTTTTTATTTGTTCAAATCAATTAAAAAGTAGATTAATTGTGATGATATATGGATATAAATTGATGTTTGAGGCTTTTAATTATAGCAAATATAAAGGAAAGATACATATATATATATATATATATATGAAAATGATGCGAGATTTCCAAATTTTAGTGTAAATATTTTTTAAAAGAAAAATGAATATAGTTTCTTACTAGAGAAAGAAAAACCAAAATATATTTACAAAAAAAGATTATAAAGAAAAATTAAAAACAATAACATAGGGACAGGTCCACACCCCCCCCCCCGAAAACAACGGCAAAAAATCTCCGACCAAACTGAATTCAACGTGTGCCACGTCACCCTCCCACCCCTAGTTTATCCTCGCGTGCTACTAGAAATTCCTGCGCGCCGTAATTAATTTATCACCACAATTAAGGTAAAAAAGCAAAAGAGATCAAAATTACAACACGGTCAAACAGTTCAAGACGCATCTGCAGCAATAACGAAACATCCAACCAATTACTTATTTACACGTCCACAAAATTTTACATTTCCGGAGGCAAAGAAAAGAAGGTTTTTTTGTTTTTTTCCTTTTTCTATTTTTCAACTTTCATTTAATTATGTCGTGTCTGTTGAAGGGCTAAGATCCTAGTTTTGCTTTTTATAGTAGTACCACTCTCTTTTTTCTTTCTCTTGTGTTTTCCTTGAGTATTGGTTTGGAAGACTGTTTCTTTTTTTCTTTTCAAATTTGTACAGTATCAGAGAAGAAGAAGAAGAAGAATAAAAGGTGTCCTTTGAGAAATTCTGGCTTGGAAAGTTAGATTTTCTTGGGCGCTGGGGTGGTTTTTAGTTTGGAGAAATTTGGACTTTTATTTTTCTTTGAGAAATGGACGATGAATATGCTAAGCTTATCAGGCGGGTGAACCAACCCAGGTAAGTTTGTCTTAATTGTTTTGAAATTTGTTGTATGGGTTTTTGATGGTATAGTGGATTTTTCTTTAGTGAAGGGTCTGTTAAATTTTCTACTTTTGCTTCATAAATAATAATGTTTGCATTTTTTTTCAAGTTATCCTTTTTATTGTTCCTGTTTTGATTTTTTTTTCCTTTTGTTTGATTTTCTGATGTTTATTCCTGCTCTTATGGGATGATGAGAATTGTTATAGGTGTTTGACGAAAAAATGACCCCAGTTTTTCTATATAATTTTTCGCAAGAACAAGTCCCTATAATAATTTAACTTATTGAAGCAAAGTTTTCTTTTCTCATTCTTAAATTTGATTTTCCTTTTATTTTTTCCCGAGTTTTGATGGCAACCAATTAGAGTTCCAGTTTTCCCTTTCAAATCCGAAATCAAGTGAGCCAATTGACTTTCCCAATAAAATGACATGTTTTCTTGATGGCTCCTTCTTTTGTTGTTGCAGAGTCGTGATCGACAATAATGCTTGTGAGGATGCCACTGTTATCCAGGTAATCTTCGTTATAAGCTTAAATTATCAAAGGAGACTAATTAGTTTAATTCCTTAGATCTTTGTTTCTATCAACTTAATCATATGGATATAAGGATGTTATATTTGGATTTTAGACCTCCGAGAAGTCTTTTGAGGCAGCATATGAATTGGGGAAAAATGGGAGGGACAGGGGCAGGGATTTGTCAAGTCAATAAGACAGTTAACAAGGTTCTTCAGTTGGTTGAAGCGGGTGCTTTGATGTCTTTCATTTTTTTAGTTGTTTTGATTATATTATGATATAAATTTGAATATTCTGCTCAGGTTGACAGTGTCAACAGACATGGAATTCTCCTGGAAGTGGTCCAAGTGCTTACTGATATGAATCTTACAATAACAAAAGCATACATATCATCTGATGGAGGATGGTTTATGGATGGTGAGTTTTTCTCTTAATAACAGCTCAAAATTTATATTTAATCCAAGGTTAACCAGTTACCTATATGTGTGTGTATATATATATATATATATATATAAATTTATTTTTCTATGTTGCCCATGTTTCAGTTTTTAATGTTGTTGACAATGATGGCAACAAAATCAGAGATAAGGAAGTTATGGACTATATTCAAAAGGTAAGAACCTACCTCATATTACTCTTTTAGCCTCCCCACAGATTTTAATTTTCTTTAGTTGTTAAATTGCAATGTCATAGACTAAAACTCCTGATCTTGCATCTTTCATCGTTTTGGCAGGCTTCCTCATTGTTCAATGAATTCAATCACTGCCTTTTGTTTCCCCCCTGTTATCTATTATTTGTTTAAATTGTAAATGTTTGACGAAGTTTTCAATTCGAGTATTTTCATCTTACTCCTTAATTTTGCAGAGAATTGAAACTAGTGCCGGCTTTGTGCCTTCACGGAGAGGCTCTGTAGGGGTAATGCATGCAGAAGAGCATACATCAATTGAACTTGTTGGGACTGATAGGCCTGGTCTATTATCTGAAGTATGTGCTGTTCTCGCAGACCTGCATTGCAGTGTTGTAAATGCTGAGATTTGGACCCATAATGCTAGGGCTGCAGCTGTAATTCATGCGACAGATGCTTCAACAGGCTGTGCAATCAGTGATCCGAAACGTCTGTCAACAATAAAGGAGTTACTTTGTAATGTTCTGAAAGGAAGTGATGACTTGACAACAGCGAAAACAACACTTTCAGCTCCTGGTGTTACGCATAGGGAGAGAAGGTTGCATCAAATCATGTTCGCGGATAGGGACTACGAAAGGGTGGAGAGTGCAGGAGTAAGGGCAGTAGACAAGGGGAGCTCAAGACCCCAAGTAACTCTGTTGAATATTGAGAAAGATTACACTGTTATTACCATGAGGTCAAAAGATCGGCCAAAACTGTTGTTCGATATTGTCTGCACTCTTACAGATATGCAATATGTTGTTTTCCATGGAATGGTCAACACAGGAAGGATGGAAGCTTATCAGGTGAGATAGTTCCTTTTTTTTAAGAAAAAAAAAAAAAAAAAGAAAAGCTGATAAAATGATCGATTTTAATTTAATGTCAGTCCTATCAGCCACTGATATATTGATCAACTTTGAGAATTTGACCACTGGTGTAAGATGATGATGACGTTGTAATCCATTTTGTGTTGGAATTCTACTCACTTGAGCACAAGTTAATTTGCTTAGAATTGTATACTCAACTGTGTTAATGACATTTAACTTCTTTTTTTCCTTTCCGTTTTAAACAGAAAATTTCTGTTTGGTTGTAGGAATTTTATATCCGACATGTAGATGGGCTCCCAATTAGCTCGGAAGCCGAACGTGTCCGTGTTATACAATGTCTTGAAGCAGCCATTGAGAGGCGAGCATCTGAGGTAAAGGAAACTATCTCCCCTACCACCGCTCATGCACACTTACATACACCGAAAAACAAAAGAAAGAAAAAGAATCTTGATTATCAACCTGTAATAAGCATGCTTAGACTCATTTATGTAAAACATATCCTACATCATTTCATGTTTCAGGGGCTGGAACTAGAATTGTGCACAGAAGACAGACTCGGACTCCTGTCGGACATCACCCGGATATTCCGGGAAAACAGCTTGTGTATCAAGAGAGCATTAATTTCAACAAAAGGTGGTAAGGCCAAGGATACCTTCTACGTTACAGACGTGATGGGAAATCCCGTCGATGCCAAGGTTATTGATTCCATCTGTGGACAGATCGGACAGAAAGTACTGCGGGTGAAACATAGCTCAAGTCTTGCACCAAAACCACCCCATCAAGAGACAACAATGGGTTATTTCTTTGGAAACTTATTTAAAGCTCGGACTTTTCAGAATTTCAAGCCAATTAGATCTTACTCTTGATTTCTCTCTCCCTGTATAGTCAAGTCCTACTTCAACTAGATATTTGAACAGGTATATCAGATATCTACTCAGAAAAATATACATGGGGAGCATGAAAACAAACAATACCCCGTAAAAATTACCCTCTCCCTTGCTAGTTACCAATATCCTATTGATACTGTAAAGGAAAAGAAGCAAACATTAGCCAGTCGCTATACCGTAAAAAGGTGCTGCTGGCATTTGTATATTATTGTAACTCTCACTATATATCGCGTACGTAAAATCTGCAAACACTATGTTCACATGGACTGTACAAAGCGAGAAAGTCTGCATAGAAAGAAAGTTGCCTCAATGAGGAAGAAAAATCAAAATAAACATCTTGTGAGATTATTATGTATATTAATAAATTGAAGCCTTCTTTTCGCTTTTTCCTCCCTTCTCTTGATATGATTTCTGAATCTCAGATAACCAAAGTTTATATTAATTGAGTCCATAATGCAATTGTACTTCCTTTAAGCATGATGAACCTAATTGATTTCCAGAAAAATGGAAAGTGATCATACATGTTGCTCCTTAAAACCAAAAAAAAAACCTTTATTTTTTTTTACAAAAAAAAAAAAAAAAATCAATCAACTATGCTTCTCAAATATACTGTACAAAAATTATCTATAAAAATTGGGTTAAAAGATTTACAGGGAATGTACAACATGTTAAGTGAGGATGTTAATCGTCAAGGCGTTGGATCTCACCCATCATTATACGGTTGCTTGTGACCTTGAAACCGAGTAGGGCAGGATCAATCTGTCTTCCTTTCTTCCCTTTTTTCTTCCCGCTTCTTCCAGCTTGTGAAACACCATCAGATGGTTCCAAAGTAGTGCCATTAACAGCCTCAGTTCCACGAAGAACCGGATTCTTAAGAACCTCTATAAATGACGCTTCTGACACTGAAGCATCATTGCAAGATGAAGTCCTTCTAAAACGTACATCTTTCTTTCCAGATGCCTGCGTTTCTGCAATCCTCAGTGCACCTACATTCCCCACAGCCTCCTGTCTTCCTTCTGAACTCAGTAAATGAAACAAGTGACTTTGTGACCAATACATAAAAGTACAGAAAAGGTATATAGGTTTTTTTTATCTTTTTTTTTTTGTTCATCTTTTCTATTAATGAAAGAAAGAGAATAGTTAAAAATCATACCATCAGAAGTTGTAAGGCTTGTAGAATTATTCTTTGAGATTTGATCAGAAAAAACATCCTGGGATGATGAAACCTGTGACACAGGTGGGCATTTCTGCGAAACTTTGTCAAGTCCTTCTGTCAGCACTGACCGAAACCTTTCAATAACAACAGGACCTTTAGATGGCTTTGCAAATAAAGTTCAATAGTTAAAACTTTAACAACCAGAAAAGCCAAGCGCACAAGCAAAAAATGCAGACTCAAGTCAAGTGCAAATAGGAGGGAGGGAGAGAGGTGAGTGTATCATAACTGCGCAAATTATCAAACTAAGAACACAGAAAAATAAAAAATTAAAACGAAGCTCCATTATTGACTTGTAATCATTGTGGCAGCAACTACTACACAGGAGCACCAACTGAGCTACAGTCCATTCCGTAAAGTTACAAGAATTAGTTGCTTATACAAACCATAAGGTAAAGAACCTCACCTATCATTAGAAACATATTCTCCAACTGATTTATCTAATCCAATTTCATAACCGTATAATCCGCCATTCCCATCTGCACCATTTCACTTTTAAGATTTAATTCATATAAAAAAAATTAGCATTTACCAGAAAAAAAAAATTGGCAGATTACCAGTATTAAGAGAATTATGCCGGCTATGGATGCTACTTTGTACGTCACCATAGTCCAAGGTTGCCTCTAGTTGCTCAAACAAATTGTCCTCAGACCCCGACACAGGACCATTCCTTGCAATCATTCCTTTTCCATCTTTCTTCTCCTTTCCCTCCAGTTCTGCTACTTCTTTATCCACAGCTGATTTTCCCATCAAGCTAGCATCCACATAACTACTACGATAATGGCCTTCAATGTCCAACAAGAATGACTGTTCTTCTGGAAATGAGCCAGAACTGGCTTTAAGAGGCAACCTTTCCCAGTTACCCATATGGTCGACACAACCACTCACAGCAACTCCAAACAAATTATCGTCTTTAGGACCTTCCAAAAGCGATTTGTTCACATGAAATTCTTGAGTTGGGAAGTGGTTAAAAGGAATATTGGAAGTTTGTGGCTCGGAAACAGGCCAAAAGGTTTCCCGCCCTCTGGAAGATGAAGTAGAATGTTGATAATCTACTTCTGATGATTGTGTAGATTGAATACCAAGTTTTTGGTGAAGAAGGTCCATTAAAGCTTTCTTAGAGTTTTCATGAACCCCTCCAGCTGATGCCCAAGCAGTTGAATCAACTTCAGACTCTCTTCTTTGCAATTCCGCTTCAAGATTCAATTGCTGGGTCTGCTTTTCAGCCCAACTATTTTCTAGCTGCCCATTTTTCCTAGATTGATAGCCCTCCATTGCACCAGGATGAGAAGCATATGAATTACTCAAAATTTGCTGGCTAAGAGAGTGATTACCAGAAGAAAAAGGACCTAGTTGGCCGTTGAAGTGCGCATAGTGATGTTCAGCTAGATCTAGAGAAGTTATATTGTCTACTTTCATCCCAGAAGCAACCGCATGAAGAGTAGACCTGCCAAATGCTGTAGAGCTGGCGTCAAAAATCCCTTGCTTTGGTTGCTCCTGCAAAGCGTGGGTCTGTTTAAGATTGCTTAAATGCTCTTCAAGGGGTGTAAGCCTTGGCTGGTAAAGATCCGAGGCATTCAATCCCACAGACTGAGCCTGGTGATGACTGCCAGGATTCCTGACAAACTGACCAGCTTCATCTATAGACAATGTACCAGCAAGTCGTCTATCCCCCTCCACTCCTAATTGATGCCTCAACGCCATAGATAACTGCTGCACTTGCAACTGCTCTTGTTGAAGATGAAGCTCATGCTCCGACGGAAGCATATTGCCATACTTTGCTTGTGACGTGAAATCCAAGAAGTCAGCCTGTTGCCCTTGAAGTGCACTCTGGTTAATCTTTGCTTGGATGATCTGCTCCAGTGATGAATCTAGGTGCCTTGAAGCATGTGTTCTCCGTTGCAGTTCACTAAGGAGACGCCTTTGTAACTGAACCTGATCAAGTGGGTTGTCTCTAGCTGCATCAAATATGTGCTGACCGTAACCAGGATCAGACATCTGATGCTGCAGCAATTGATCAAGCAGCAGCTGGTGAGCCTGAGAATGTGGCTGCTGTAAATGTTGTTGCTGCTGCTGCTGCAACAATTTAATTTGTTGGTGACGAAGCTGCCACTGAAGTTCCAACTGCTGCTGCTGTCGCTGAATTTCCAACTGCTGCTGCTGTTGAAACTGAAGTTCCAAAAGATGTTCCATGTGTGGAGCTGAATGACAGATTGAGGGCTGGTGATTGAGATTATTGCTCAGCATAAGATCAAAATCATGCATTTGCTCCACACCAAATCCAGCTGAATGTGGAAAGGGATGAGAGAAATGATTTTTCTCTTGAAGTGGTTCATTGGGCAACTTTTGTGACATTAGCTGTTGTAACAAGTCAAGGCTGTTGTATTCTTGCTCCTTGTGGTATGAGGACGGAGCAACAGTAGTGCCTAGATGAATTTTAGGGTTAGACAAAGCATTTCGTCGATAATCATCAGGCCAGGCCTCTGGAAAAGAAGTTTGTTCAGCCACTGTACAAACAACAATCTGCCCAGCAAAATTGATGTCTCTCTCAAGCAAAGGATCTAAAAACTGCCCCCTATCACCTATGCTGGAAGCTACATTAGATGATTGATAACGGTTCAAATCAGACGTGCTTCTCAACTCAGACATCGAGAAGCCAAAAGGATGCAACTCATCATCTTGATGTGAATGTACATTGGCTTTTGAAAATTCATTTGCAATGGACAAATGGCTTGCAGGATTGCCAAAAGGACCTTGAATTTCACCAGAAACTTTCAAAGGATCACTACTAGCACTTCCAGCCCTTCCAGGAAAA
Source organism: Adansonia rubrostipa (assembly GCA_038381775.1). NCBI lineage: Eukaryota > Viridiplantae > Streptophyta > Magnoliopsida > Malvales > Malvaceae > Adansonia > Adansonia rubrostipa. Next base: position 2,509,752 of record JBBYHM010000027.1, read on the forward strand.
ATAATTTCTGTATCACACGGGAGGAAAGGCAGGCATCACTAATAGACAAAACAAATAACAAAATAAACAGTAGGTCCAACCCATTAAACTTACCATTTTTTTGAGCCGCAGCAAATTTATGGAGGCTTTTATCTTCAGAAAACTGGTGCTCAGACTGATAACTTCGAGTAGGTCCTCTTAACTGAAAATCGGTACCAGAAGTCACAAAGGCAGACAAAGGCCACTGCTGCTCATGTCCGATTGCAGACCCCTTCAATTCAGCAGTAGAAGCAGACGAAGATAAGTTCTCCCCCAAGCTCTCTTCAAAATAATCAGGTATTTGCATTCCAGTAGCTGCATTAACACTCAAGGCAGAACCAGAATTTGTTCTTAGGTGTGGCATGACTTCACCAAGTTCTTGGAAAGGTGATCCATCCAGAGCATCTGCCAATCGAACAGGTAAGTCTGTACCAAAATAACCTTGCTCAAACCATGTAATTATGTCAATCCCCAGATATGGTCCCTGAATTACCCCTTGAGGATCAAGATAGCACAAACTCATCTCCTCAGGAGGGGTAACATTTTCCCGTGCATGTGCCTCATTATTGCCCTTAATATTTATCTGGTTATGGCCTAGAGTAGGCCGTAGTCCTGAGTCTTCAGGAAGCTCGCTACCCACTCCAAATTGCATGGATGATTCATTATCCTCTAATTTTGGGTGTTTTTGCATTTTCAAATCAGCCACTTGTCCGTCAGCAAAAGATTTTAATTCATCCACACCATTTATGGACCCACCAATCTCCCTATCTGATACCAATGCATTGGTTACATCTATATCAGATGGTGTCACACATCTCCGTCCCCCTTCTTTTGGACTATTCATTTCTGTAATGACAAGCAGAACAAATCATGAATATATTCGCAAAGGACTGCTGACAGTCAACAACTAAAAGTTAAAGTTCCCTAAATCCTACCATTGGTCATAATCATCTCTGAATCTGACACGTAATATGTCTCAGCATGATTCCCTTGATCATTATTGTTCACAACAGCCTTCTCACCAGATATAACACTATCCTCCCTGTTAACCGAGAAAATTTGTTTCCTTTCACCTGAAATGATATCGGTAAGACTCGGATTAGGATGGGAAAAAAAACCTCACAATTTCAAACATATCTAATTATTTACTAGGTAAGTTTCAATATAAATGATACACTAGCAGCAATGCTGTCATTTGATCCCCTACTTGTGTCACTAAATGAGTTGCACAAAACTCCACTGCTTGTAGCTTTTCCCTTCCATATATCTGCAAGGACAGCCTGCAAGAATCACGCGAGCAAATTTGAGGCAACTATATAGAAGGATAAAGATGAGTAGATTTTTCTCCTATAAATCAAATTAGAAGCTTCATACCTCTTCCTCTGCAACAGGAGGAACAAAAGACAAAGGCTCAACAGTTTCTTTTTGCGTTATTGGTGACAAATGATCCATCTCATTAGGTAGGGTGTCAAAATTTGAAGCAGTCTTTTGCTTGCGGTAAATGTCAAGGAGTTTTCCTCTTGGGTAGCGATATGCATTAGAAGTCTTAATTTTGTCCACAGGAAGAGATCCAATAACAGAAGCGGATTGTGGCCTCCCAATTTGTAGGCTTCCATTGGCATTTGACCTTCCTCGCCCTGCTGCAAATCGCACATTTGATCCCTCCACTCGAGCCCTCTCGGAACCGAATCCTGGTGCACTGTGGTAAGAAGCAGACCCACCTGCATGAACTTCCAAACGATGTCGTGGCCTCCATTTATCACGAGAATCATTCTCACGCTCAGAAGCTATGCGGCCGCCACTGACAAAAGCTTGTTTGTCAGTAAGGGCATCTTCCTTCTCAGCATCTGTCCTCTTCTCAGTTCGAGAATCCTTTTCTTTGTCATCAGAACCCCATCTCGAAGACCACTTGTTGTCTCTTCGAGATTCATTCCCTGAACTACGACTGCTAACATCATGCCGTCGTTCTGAAGACGACAAGGTCCTATTTTCAGGAATATCCCTCGTTGAAGAAATATCAGCACGACGGTCTTCTTTTCTGCGATCTCTTCGGCCAAGTAAGCTGGTTTCTCTCTCCTCTTCACGCCAGCGGCGACTGCTTTCAAGATCAGGTGCAGTCCTCCTCCAGTCTTTCTTGTCCTGAGACCCATCTAAACGCCAACTATCTTTCAGATTGGGATCAGCAAAGGTTCTTTGGGGCAAAGAATTTGATGCTCTGATATCCTGTTAGAATTAAACAAATTATACCAAGGAAGGATACAAACAAAATTGAAAAATAGTCAGAAGCTAAAAGTCGAATAAAAATTTGTGATGAGCATTAAATAATAAAATTCAGTCTAACTAATTTTTATATAATCAGTTATACTATTTATTCGAACTGCCAGTACATAAGGGTAAATAAAACTAGAAACCAGCACATTAAACCCTCATATGGCAATAAAAGAAAGTACCTAAAAACATTAATAAGGGAAATTAGAGTTCCATACCCCAGAAGCTCCGGCAGCTAACATCTTAGCATCAGCCGGTTTAGCGTAAAGCCACTGTGGGGACAGAGGTATGCTGCTCTCTGAAGTTGCTTGATCTATTGGCCACCAAAAACAAAAAAAGTAAAATTTTACCCCAAAAAAAAAAAGCTGCTCAGGTTTTTAAAAATACAAAAGCTTCATCATAAGACAAATATTATCACCTTTGGTGTCATCGAGTAACGCCGTGAGTCCTTTCTCCTCCAAGTTCCCATCCCAAGCTTCAACTAACAAGAAAAGAAACCAAGATAATTAATACAAAGGTGAATTTAGCAGAAACAGCCTAAACTCGAGTGTTGGCTTGTTTTTATGGAGTATCTAAAATATCAAATGATTTGAGAATGAACTGCCAAGTTTCCTAACTGAAACAATAAGCCTTTCATTGAATTGAATCTTTTGAAATAATTAGAAGAGTACACACTATAGTACTAAGTTAACTTCAGCGTTGACAGTTAAAACTTTCCAAGTGAAGTAATCTTCTTTTTCATAAGGAAAAAAAAAGCGCGATCTTTTGTTGAATCAGCGGTGCATTTAAAAGGATGGTTTGTGCTTAATATTATTTTAAATACAAACAATTGTGAATTTCTCTTCTTTTTTTTTTGTCCTTCTACAAAATTGAACAAGATCTTAGAGGCAAAAACAAATAAATCATAAACTAAATCTAGAATTTAGAATTAATGAATAAAATTGAACTATTAAAACTCAAATAAAGAAATAAAAAGAATAAAGTTCTGGGAAAAAAAAAAGATGAACAGATAGAATAGAAATGGGAAACCAATACAATCAGCATGCAAAAAGTTAAAATTAAAGGAAAAAATGACATAAGGAGTTGAAAAGGAAAAAAAGGAAAAGAAATGTAGATTACCTTTGGAGAAGGATAGATCAGAGCTGGCTTTGGAGGAGAGGAGATCTTCAGGTAGATCGAATTTTCCATCGGCCATCGAGATATAAAAACTGAGAGAATCCAAAAGGCGGAGATTGCAGCGGAGACACTGCGGCGTTTAAGGTTCAGAAAGAAGGCGATGCAGAGAGAGAGAGAGATCAAATGACTCGATGAGAGAGAGAGAGAGAAAGAGAGGAATTGCTAGGGTAACAAAAACTTCGATTTTTTTTTTTTTTAAGTTTTTGTTGTTGCTTGGACAGAGAGAAGGACCTTGAAAAAAAAATAAACAAATATGTATCAGATGGTATAGCATACATAGTGCGTCTTGTAGATAATTATCAATTTCGTTGTTGCTGTTGTTTATTATTTTGCCCCGTTTAGTAATTTAAAATTTTTAATTATTTTAACGCATCAAACAGAAATTATATTTATTTTATCTTAATACATAAATAATTAAAATTTAATAAATTAATGATAAAAATTAATATGTTAAAAATTTATTATATATCAAATTTTTATTTTTTTATTAAATCTAAAAAATAAATATTATTTTATTGATACTATACGTCAGATTTAAAAAAAAAAATCTTACATAAGATAATTTTTTCAAAAATAAAAAGAATATAAAATTTAGAAGGAAGGAAAGTCTGTCAGGGTCTGAAAAACTGGTCCATTGAGATTAGACGGTTTTAATTTAGAAAAATGATATATATACATATATATATATATATATCCTTCCAAGAAAACTGAAAATCGAGAATCAAATTCCATAGGATAAGCCCAACCTCTATTCAAAGAAAAAAATTAAAAAAAAAAAAGAAAAAAGAGTTTGAACAATGTCAAGTCAAGGATGTTAAATCAGCTGGTTCCGGTGCCTTGAAATTGATTTGCATAAGTGTTAAAATGAAATTGGCGGATTAAAAAGCAAAGTAAATATATTCCACTACCACGGTATAGAATTCTAATGCTGAATGAAACCATTGAAAAAGCATGAAACAGAGTAGTTATTCGACAAAGAACCTCAATTTGCTTGGTAAAAATTAAATAAAGAAAGAAAAACTTGTTAATTAATGATTGTTATAAATTTTCAATCTTTATCTGTTTTTTTAATTTCATTTTTAAATGGAGTAAAGTCTAAAGCTGTTGGTTGTCATGGTTTTAGATTCACCAACAGAAAGATTCAGATGGGGGAGAAGGAGAGGGAGGAACATGTGAAAGGGATACAAAATTATATTACGAAACACCATGATTGAGCTGTGATAAAATGATTAAAATGATGGCCCACTTACAGCCATAAAAGTCTAACCATAAACAGTTCATGAATAAAGAAAGGCGGCAGCTTCAAGCATGAATTTATAAAACGACTCACCCCCTCCTCGACACAGCGTTACCAGAAAAAATAAAATGCCAATTGTAACCTGCCTTTAAAGAAAAGAAACACGCTGCTTGCTTTTGTCATCAACCACTTTAAAATAACCAAATTTGAAAGAGCCCGATAACCTCCCCCTTTAAATGAATGAATATAATAAAGAACAGACCAAATTGGTCAAAACCACAACAATCGGGCTTGTTTTCGAGCCTTTCACCGATGGAAGCTATTATAGCCTGTTGCCAAGATATTGTATCCTCGCATTCCGACATGCAAGAATCTTTGCTCAAATTACTTTATTGTACCTTTTATGCTTTAAGCACTACCCTAAATTGATACAGGGTCTGCTGACTGGATTAGTTATCGGCTCTGGTGATGGTGTCACTCTTGTGCTTAACTGTTTGACAACCCTTTTACCATTATTTTTAGGAGAACGTGCATTATATGTAATGAGGTGTGCATTATGCAGGTGTGAATTATTGACGATAATTACTTGGCCTTTCTTCCAGGTTCCTGTTGTTGATGACTATTCATTCATTTCTCATCTTACTGAGCCGATTAATGTAGCGGGTCCAATGACATCCTGTGTTGATGGCTATCGCTCATCAAGTGCTCTTCTTGTGGGAGGTATGCAATGAATATATTTGCCCATTGGGAGACTGTCAGGGAAATCAAAGAGAAACTTGGCTACATATATAATTAAGGTGAACGGGCATTTTATGTTGTTCTCGGTTTCTTGAAACTAATTATAAAATTGAACGTGACATTACTTGTAATTTCATGCAGCTATGGTTACAAGAGCGAATATTCAACTGGGACTTCGGACCACCAACCTTGTAAGGATTATACTGTTAGTACTTTTTGTGGAAGTGCCATGTCCTCGTCCATTATAAGACTTGATTTACATTGGTAAGTTTTTAATTTAAACGGCTACCAGATAGAAGGGTCATTAAAGTAGGCACTGAAAGGTTACAGGGCGTTCATTCCAGAAGACCACGCTTCACTTTATTGTCATTGAGACTATATATTAATATTTTCTGGGATTATTTGAATATGTACTAGACTGTTTCAAAGTCAAATGATATTTGCCATATACTTTAAATTGGTGTGCCTAATGCTGCTATTGTCTGAGTAACATTGCGTCTTTTCAGCTGGATTCTTGAGTTCTTATGAATCACTGCGGTGGAACGGAGATCAGTTAGTCACAAAGATATATTGATAGACCATAGGTTGTGAGAAGTAGAAAATTTTTCCTTTTGTAGGAACTTATTAATGTTGAAGGTGATGGCATGGCTGACATGGTTTTCCACTGCATTCAGGAGATGGAAATCAATCGACAACTACTTATTTGAAATGAACGAGCTTGTCAAAATCTAGAATATGGCATATTTTCTGTTGGAAGATCGCTATACCTTTAAATACTAGGAGTAACACTTCTTTTCTTCAAATGATTTTAGGGTTATTATTTACCTTTTCAATGATCTTAATCTTTTCCTTTGACCTTTGTCAATGCTTTGATAACCTGATACATTGTCGCTTATAAGACTCTAACCAATGATGAAATTATTTCGACTAGTACTTTCTTTTGAGGCAGGCAATCTTCTATATATTGAGATGAGATGTTCCCAGCTTTGAAGTTTCTTCACCATATTTTCCCCAAGGATTAAACTCAAAACTATTGATGTCATATGGCAGAGTCCGTAAATGGTAAGAAAAGCCTGCCATTGTTCAAAGTTTAGGATTTCTTGATGATCTAATATCTTTCTTATCAGGTTTGGTGTCCAAACACAATGCTTACTTTCTTTTCGCTTATTTGACCTGTTTTGATTCGAAAAAAAAAAAGAAGATTAAACTAACAAGCTACATTGATCCATTAAAATAACGTCTGTCCTACAATATCCTGCTCGTAAATTGGGCATTTTTCATTGGGAAATTTCTACTGAAGTAGTTAAGATATAATTAATCCATCAAGATAATGAATAATTTTACAATTACGACAGTCACCCCTAAGTGGAGGTCTATGAGATAACCCCACGCTTTGCCGGTTTTCCCATATCTGAAATGATTAAGCATGGCATAAATTTCTGCTAAATAAATAAATAAAATCAGTAAGAAATATAATGGCTACTTTGTTGAAGTTATATGATTCTTATTTCAAAGAGTTAAAGGTTGTGTTTCGGCAATAATTTGACTGATATGCAAGCAAGAAATATCTTGATATTCATCAAGAGTGAATTAGCAGGCAACCTAATCCTTTTAATTGAAATTTAGTTCACAAGTTTCATCGGAAGAAAAATGTCAGATTGGAAAAATAATAAAAAAGAATAAGAGATACATGAGCGGAGTATCAAGCAAAATTGGGATGCTAATTCCCGCCAACCAAAGCCCGGTCAGGCCCTCCTTGTACACGCTAGACTCCTCTGTCTGGTGTGTTAGTTGCCTTGACCAGTGCCCTACCCTTTGGACCAAAAAATTTTTACATACATACTCGTTTCCTCATACAATTGATTATTATTCATTCCTTTTAGCATGTGTCAAGTCCAATGAAACCTAGCCACTTGGCCTTTCATGTCATTTTCATTTCCCTAAAGAAGTAAAACCAAAATTTTGTCTGAATTCTTAAACTTCTCTTGTATATCTACCCAGTTCACATATACAACTACAGATTTGTGACTGACATCGAGCTAGCGCAATCCTTGTTTTCATAGTTTTCAAGTTTTGGATACTGCAATTCCTTGAAAACTTTCTCATCTCTCTTTCAGCTTTTTCACAAGGTTTGGTTTCTCAGAACCAATAAATTGTGAAAACTCATTACATATGAAACAACTTGTTTGTTTGTTTTGTTTCTAAGGTTATATATATCATCTCATTTCTGATTTATGATTCAGGTTGCTGAATTACTGTAGAAGTCCAACGGCAAAATTTACCAGAGTGTGAAGCAAGGAGAGCCAACCCTGGTGTGTCCTGCTGAAGAGACAGAAGAGGGTCTATACTTTCTCTCTAATCTTGACCAAAACATTGCAGTCATTGTCCACACCCTATATTGCTTTAAGTCAGATGAGAAAGGGAATGAAAATGCCAGTCAAGTGATCAAAACTGCATTAAGAAAGGTTCTTGTTCATTACTATTCCCTCGCTGGGCAGCTCACAATCAGCTCTGAGGGTAAAATAATTCTGGACTACACTGGTGAAGGGGCTGTGTTTGTTGAAGCTGAAGCAAACTGTAAGACGGAGGAGATTCGAGACATAACAAAGCCTGATCCTGAGACTTTTGGGAAGTTGGTTTATAACATTCCTGATGCAAAAAACATACTAGAGATGCCACCTCTAGTGGCTCAGGTATTTCAAACTTCTCCAGAAACACTTCAGCGTTTTAGTCAGGGTCCTAAAGCATTCATATTGCTCCCCTTTGGAGTCATCATGATTAGTTTTCAATATGTGAAAATTTACTTCTTTGCCTGATAAGCCTCAAGGATTTACCTGCGTGAATATCATGAGCAATAATAATCTCTAGAGAGGTAATGTCCATGAATATCATGCAGAATGTTTGGACAGGTCTAATTTATGTATGTATATCTGAATGATAAATTTTATTTTCCAGGTGACCAAATTCCAATGTGGAGGATTTGTCCTTGGCCTGTGCACGGACCATTGCATGTTTGACGGCATTGTTGCTGTGGAATTTATCAACTCATGGGGTGAAACAGCCCGAGGTTTGCCACTAGCCATCCCTCCAGTCTTGGACAAAGCCATACTGAGAGCCCGAAGCCCAACTTAGATAGAGTACCTGCATCAGGAATTTGCTGAGATAGACGATAAGTTCAGCACTGGTGAACTCTACGAAGATGAAATGCTCTATGGATCTTTCTGTTTTGAGCCTGAGCAGCTTGAAAAACTTAAGAAAAGCACTATGGAAAATGGAGTTCTTGAAAAATGTACTACTTTTGAAGCTCTTTCAGCATTCGTGTGGAGGGCACCTACCGAGGCACTTAACTGTCTTACCAAAATACAAAGCTTCTCTCCTCCGTTGATGGCAGGCCTAACTTCAATCCACCTCTACCAAAAGGCTACTTTGGCAATGGTTTTGTATTGACAAATTCCATATGCCAAGCAGGTGAGCTATTGGACAAGCCCTTGGCACATGCCGTGGGCCTGATTCAGGATGCGATTAAGATGGTTACAGATGATTACATGAGATCAGCCATAGATTACTTCGAGGTGACCAGAACTAGGCCATCTTTGTCATCCACTCTTCTGTTCACCACATGGTCTAGGCTACCTTTACACACTACGGATTTTGGATGGGGAGAGCCTGTTCTATCAGGGCCAGTTGCATTGCCAGATAAGGAAGTGATCCTGTTCCTATCTCATGGCAAAGAGAGGAAAAGCATCAACGTTCCTTTAGGGTTGCCTGCTTCTGCTATGAAGGTCTTCCAAGAGCAGATGCAGGTTTAGATAACAACTAATTTTTGCAGAATGCTGTTATACTCAGTTTCTATTCCACCGTTCTAGTTCAATTCTCTTTGTGGTATATTCCTATGTTTTGTCCATAGACATGCAGCAAACAAGCAAAAGAAAAATTATGCATGATCAAGTCCCAAGTAGAGTGGGTGCGGGGTAAAAGGGATATCAAAGGTGAAAAGTCTCTGCTGTGTTGTGGTTTTTCATTTTTACTTTAATGTGGATTCTTATATATTGAGAGCTGGAGTGGAGGCACATCAATTAGAACTTGTGCTGCCCAGAAATTATGTATCTTTGATTTAAAATTTAATTTTATGTCTTATGTATCATTCTTTAAGTACAAGTCTTTGCCTGCATAAGAACTAATCGCATTGCAGATTAAGTGGTTGAGGATGGGAAAGTTCAATCCTCTATTATACAAAAGAAAGGGAAATGGATGCAAACAAATACATGAGACAGAAGCAGAAGTTAGTTCACCTTCAAAAAAGAGGGGGGGGGAACAGAAAGATGTTTCATTTGCCTCCTAAATGCATTATTTCTGATTGCTTTTTGTTATGCAATAAAGTAAGAAGCCAAGCTTTGCATCTGCTCAGAAACACCTCCATAACCATTTTGATATTTTGTCCTATGATAAAGCATCAGGAATAATGTATTGGTCCTCCACCTTAAGCATGTCAATGGACTACCGGCTATTGTTGTCTTTAGGAGAGGTCACATGACTTGCTCATGGTCATTCTTCAACTGGATGACGATGCGCAATGCTCATCTGATTTTTTTCCATCGTGGCAAAGAACTGTTGGTCCACAATATGGATATGTTGCTTGACATTGACCACTTGCACTAAGGAAATGATGATTTAAAAATATTGTTTTATGAAAGATTATAGCGTCTTTTTCTTTGGACTTGCATGTATCCTATTGAGATTTGCATAAAGACATTGTTATTGGGATATCCAAACCTTCTGAGAAAACGTTTAAATCTGATGTAGTAGGGCTACTGCTAGACTCATATTTTTGTTGTCAGGAGGATATGACTTTTAGTCCCTATCATGTACTCAAATCGCTAGTGAGCTTAGTCGTATATTAGACAGGCAGAAATCAAAGGGGATTAGTTGATAATAAACAAGGAACATTTGGTCTCAGAGTGGAACTAGGAGGCATACGAACTTTATTAGCAGCACAACCTTGGATAATAGCAACATAAGAACTAAATTGGCAATGACAATTCATGTCCGCACAGTTTGCAGTTTTTCTTTTTCATTTTTATTTCTCTCTTTTTTTTTTTTTCCCCTTCTCCAGACATAGTTTAAATGCTTGTAGGAAGCAAACAACCATAAGCATCTGAGTTAGATGGTACTAGGAAGGAAAGTGTTTCAGGGAAATTGGGAGCTGGACTGTGATTGGCCAAAATTTTTCCATTTGCTACATTAGAGGATTGTTATCTTGTGCTTGAAAGGACCTTAAATGATTTTATAAGGAATATTGATTGACATGACAATAGAAGATATTGGGCTAATGTAGAGGAACTTTGTGAATGTAAGAGCATCTTCATGATTTGAGCTTGATCATGCCTTTTGGCACAAGAAATAGAAGTTACTTGCAGCTTATGTCGTTGTCCAGATGAATTTCATTTTGTGATGAGTATCATGGAAGATGCAAGTATTGCCAAATTTGTTTTTATCTTTCAGATTTCAAAAGGCTATGACTAATAACTTTAGTCTCTTCATACATTTCATACATTGTAATTAAAAACCAATCTAAATAAAATATGGTAAATATTCATGTACGTCCACGTGCTTCAACTGGAATCCATATGCACAAAAGTCTCTGAGCCGGGCATAATAGAATGAGTTCTCACAAAGCATAGAAGCAATGCAGGGATGAAAATACTTAGTAATATGTGGCCCTTTGTTCTTCTTTGAAGAGCAGCAACTGAGGCCGGAAAGCAAGGGGAAAAGGGGTATTGCAGTTTCTCCATTTATTGTATTATGCGCAGACTGAGAAATGGAAAGAATCTTCGCAGAATAACTGAGGATGAGGCGATTGGGTCTATCTTCAATAACTTGAATTAGTGTGTTAAAAATTATATGGGTGCCGGAAGGAGGGAATAACTAGAGAAGTCTTTCTTTAATTCCTACACAAAGTAGCATCTCTTTTCGATGGTCTGAAATTCAATGCAGTTAGGCTCTAGATGCAGAGATTGGGGTGTCTGGATTTGATGGCTATCTCATCTGTTGTGCTCCTGTAACCAGGAATGTTGCAGGAAGTAGATGAGCTCCCAACTAAACTTGCCTGGCAAGATGATGAAATGGCTGCCTTTGCACAGGCGATCCTATCGACTGATGGTATTTCCAACCTGTAAACTCCACGTTTATCCGTAGTTCTGTGGACTGAGAATGATACCCGTTCTCTTGTTTTTGGAACAAATGCCCTGAAGTTGCAGTCCATTTGAACTTCTGCGCTGATTAGGCAATATTTGAATAATTGAGAACCATGCTTTCAGTCTAATTCGTAACTTACTAAATATCCAAAGGGCAAAACGACAAAACTTTGGACTAATAGGCTGTGAGATACTTCACATGGTAAGAAGTAGCTGTATCCGGAGAAGCTGTTGTCGGAACAAATGTCATAATAAACAAGGCCCAGTACAGTGATATGGGCATTGTTTTTGCTGGCTCGGGTTTCAAAGATAATGTTTTAATAAACAGAGAGGAAAAAAGAAAAAAGAACTACAGATTCATGGCATCAAAATTTGGGAGATGGGGGACAAACTTCCACATAACTTTCTCTATGAATGGTTGGTTTAAATGAATAACTTACAGAGCATTATCATGTTCATGTAGTTGGAGATGAGTTTTGTAGTGTGGATAGAGGGTAGTGGCAGTTGGTGGAGATTCAAAGGTTCGAAAAAGTTGAGAAATTTATCCTTTTTTTTTTCACAACAAAACAGAGACGCGAGAATGTATTTTGGCAATATGTGGAGTTGATGGGCAGAAGAGAGAAGGAAGTTGCTTCTTTGTGAGGTTAGTGCCTTCCTTTTTCATATCCATTGTGGGGCTTGATTTGAAGGCATAAGTTTATTAATAAGCTCAAATAACAAGCTCAAAAATTAGAATTTTAAGACTGGTTGGCTGATCTGAACATTTAATTCGTGGAAATTTTTATTATTTTTAGCTTCAATTTTTTAACAAAGAATCTATGCAGGGTAGGCTGAGTCATAATTTGACGTAAGCAGACTGATCTCTTTGATGCTTAAACTGGTAGGAGAAGGATGCACTGTTGTTAATCCCAAAAATTAAACCATTAATTCTGAGTTTAGTGCTTACTACTCGTGAATGCATTCTTGATTATTTATTTATGATGAATAATCAAGCATTTAAGAAAAAGCTTTACATGCACGAGGACAGGCTAAAGGGAAAGCATTAAAGTTGTTCACGGTTCTCTTTTGAAGAAATAGTGAGGTAACAGGGTAAAGTTCCATGATCAACAGCAATTTGCAAGCAATATTTATTCAAATACATGTAAAATCATGAATCTGTTGAATTTGAAAAATAAATACAACAAAGAAAAATTTTGAGTTGCAGTCAGCCAACCTCCCACTATTCCGGTCCTGAGTCATCCTCTCCTGGCCGGGTTGAAGCTGGAATTCTTCTGCTGCTTTCTGACTTCTTTGAATGGAGTAAAAGTAATCTCCATCTTGGGAAAGGAGAATTCAGCTGGGGCTCTGTCTAGAATTATGAAATCAAAAGAATCCGCAGGGGGTAATATTAGCCCAAAGCTAAAAAAGAGTGACATGGTCTTGGTGGTGGATTGGTCATTTATTTCTAGTTGGAAGAATGCTTTGCCTTAGGTAGCGAAATGGCAGATGGGACGATGATTGATTGGAAATGCTTTATGTTATTGCTTTGGAGACCCAAGACCGAAATGGTAATAGTATTCGGCAGTATTACGGTCCGGTTTTCCATTAATTGCTAGCCTGGTTTGCTTTGACGGTAGTTGGTATCCAACCCATTAAATAATCTACTACACCTGGGCCTATCAGTTTAACTGCAACTTGTCCCCAACTTTACGATGTTATGATTGCCATAATCAATTGGGCTATATACACTTCTTGTCTCACTCGGCCCCAACAGTCTCCCAACTAGAACTAACAAACATTTCCGAATCTCATTCTCTATCTGAATTTCATTTGTTTTTTTGCATGAATGGTGAATCTTTTCGCTCTCAAGAACAATGGAGGATGAAACGGTGAAAGTTAAACAGATTCATAGGCTCGATTAATTGTCCAAGAAAGGACACTACCAACGCATATGGGAGATTTGAGAGGTAGAAAACAACCAATGGTTAATTTTGATTGAGGTCCGACTGAATCTGAAAAGTGCAGTGGAGGTGTGGACGTGTGGTTAGACTAATAATAAGGCCAACAATAGGTTCAAAGTAGTGCTTTGACCAGGCCTTGCGTTTCAGCTTACAGATAGTCCATGGAAACCAGCATTGCCTTTTTGGCTCTAGCTTCTACTGTTTCACGTGGAACTTTGTTTGCTACGTATTATGCTTTTATATTAGTGTTACAGATAGTCCAATGGCTTTGTTTTAGGATGTCAAAACGAGCGATAAAACAAGTTTTATTTTGTCATTTCTGTGCAGGCAAGTTAATTATCATCATCTCTTCCTAATTTTTCTCGTAGCTATATGTATATATCAACAAATTAACATTTCATTACATTAATGAATTAAGACTGAGACTTAAAAACAATAATGAAGATTACAAACAAAATGAATTAATCTTTAGCAGTTGGCTGATCATAGGGAAGTTAAGTTTAGTTTAGCCACCTAAACGGTAAAATTAGTGCTTCTTTGAGGCATATCATATGCATGAATTAATGCTAGAGGATAGACAGTGTCCTTTCTGTTCCTTACTGACCTTTTTTTTATTGTGAATATGATATTCTCCTAGATCTCGATCTAGACACGAGTTAGACAATGATTAAACGATGGTTTTAAAGATTGAGCTAAATAAATAAAGAAAAAGTATACAAGGAATTTCCCCTGGTAGATAATCAAGGCAGGAGGTGACAACAAAAGCAAAAAGAGAAGAAAGTTTTAGATGATTCTAATTGGACAGACATCTCCACAATTAATTTAGCTTCCTAAATAAAAATGTTTCCATGTCAGAGGCAAGATTTAGGGTATTGTTGAGGTGAAAATTACACCTAAAGACGTGGCTTTAGATCCTCTTGAAAGTTGACATGCTTTGTTTATATGAAAATGAAGGGGAGAGAGAGAAAGAGATGCCGTCTAAGAAAGAAAACGGTTTGGGACAAGCGCTTCAATACTTTGGCAAATCCAAGGAGTAGGCGGCGCCACCGACGCCAAGCCCGACGACCTTGCCTATGTCTCCTTTCTTGTCCTTTCTTCCTTCAAACTTCAACCTAATCCTCATGGTGACCAAATTTTTGCAAAACATTATTACCTACAATTAATGTCACTAAGTACTTTAGTTTATACCACGTCTTCAACCTAAAACTTTTACTTAAGAACATAATATATATATATATATATATATATATATATATATATTGAATCGTAGCACGAGAAACCTGTAAAAGTTAAAGATATTGTAACAATATAGATAATAAAACCATGTAATCTTCCTTTTTTTTTTTTATTGCTTTGGTTGAAGATGAGATGTAACTTTTCATTGTTTGACATTAAAGATAAAAATCAATACTATTACAATGGATATGGAAAGCAGCTAAGGGCATCGGCAAAGCACCACCCTCGATAGTGTTAAAGTAACAACTTTTGCTCATTACAAAGCTGATGCATGAGCATCCTTGTTGATATATATATATATATATATATATAATCTATGCATCCCTTTGTCATTTTCCAAATTTTGCAGTCCTTCTCACAAGATTATGCATTGTTTCAAGTCCTTTTCAAAAAAAAAAAAAAACTTGACCTGTTTCCAGGGGCCCATTTCTCTGTCCTTTTTCTCAAGACTATTTTTTCTTGTTTATTTTCTTTCTATACCTGTCTGTCTCCAATCCCAGATTCACATCTGGTCTGGTGATAATCTACTAATTTTTATACACCAAGAAGGGGTACAATTATTATTTAATAACCTTCTCTGAGATGGACCGGCCCAAGGGGAATGTGGGTCCCAAATCCCAATCAACGCCAACTGAGAGTTGTCTTGTAGCAACCATAATGCCGTTGGCAGGGCAGGGGTCCTGTTCCAACGTTGAGTATGAGAGTGTTAAAGCAAGTGAAGTAAACACCAAATGACAAATTAGACCCCTAGAAAATCCAGCTAGACTTGGTAGAGGAGATTATTATAAATCAGAAACTCCAATCAAATTAAATTCGGCTTATCAATTTGTCTCTAATCCATTTCTCCTTCCAAGACAATGAGACAACTCCCTTTCAGAGTAGGAAGAGAGAAAAGCTGTCTCTACCTCTTTCTGATAAACTTAGCAAACTCTAACAAGCTAGTTATTGTAGTTAAACAACTTATGAGAGAGCTATATCGGGAAAACTAGCTACATCATTTGAAATTAGCTTGATTCCTAAAAGAAACATACATACACCCCTTTGTTTTGGGGTTTTTGGTTGTTGGGAAATTATTGCTGATCAAATTTAAACATGATTAATTCTCTTTGTGGCAGCATGGGCTCCATCAAGAGTGAAAACTCATGTGAGTCAATTGCTGAGTCTAAGAAGACTGCTCCATCTGATATGGAGCAAAATAGCTTAACCCCACCAAGGCTCAACTTCCCAGCAGTCAAATTTGAGTTGGATGGAGATGTTGAGGTCCAGTCCCCTGACAGTTCTCTATGGGAAACTTTTTTCTCTGATCATTTTGATTCTGACTTTATGATCTCATCTCCGGCGAGGAGCTTACCATCACCACAAATATCAAGCTATAATTTCAGTAATGTTCTGGGAACGCAAGGGCAGAGTCTTTCAGGGTGTTCTCCACCTCGATTTTCATCTCAGCTTGGGTCATTTGGCAGCACCCAGAAGGGGAAAGGGCAGAGCCCGCTGCATAGAGTCTTTAAATCAGCTAAAGATCACTTTATGCAGGTTGAGAGCCTTTCGCTGCCTGCTATAGAAGAATTCTTGGATGATTATCAAAAGGATGGTTATGAAGATCAGTACCCAACAGAAAAGATTTCAGGTATTGGAGCTTCAAATAATATGTTTGAAATGCCAACTACAGTTCCAGCAATGTTGGACTGCATGTCAATGCCGAATTCTTCAACGTTTTGTGGGTCAGCGAGTGAAAGATTGTCGTCTGCCGGATGTTCTGAATTGACCGAGGAGCAACATTATCAGTTGGTAAACTCTGTCTCAAGAGCACCATTATCCCAACAACTACAACAAGAGAAGCAGCAGGAGAAGCAACGATCAGCAGCAGCACCAGAACAACAGCAACAGCAGCACCAGAACCTTGGCCATACCTTGATGGTTCCTATTCCTATCGGCCCTGAGCAGGTATTTTGATCTCTTTCTCTTTCACTTTTACAAAGACAATGATAGATAAAGTTAAAAAAGAGAAAAAAAAAGGAAAGATTAAAAGATGACCGTGGAGCATAGGTGCATATATTCACATATAAACAATTCCCATTAGTTTAGTTACAAATTTTATCTCTTCTAAATTTCTTTTGCAGGAGCAAGATAGTGGACTTCAATTGGTTCACCTCATCCTTGCATGTGCTGAAGCAGTGGCCAAAGAGGATTACCTGTTAGCAAGAAAATATATACACCACCTGAATCGAGTGGTAACTCCTCTCGGGGACTCCATGCAAAGGGTTGCCTCTTGCTTCACTGAAGCCCTAAGTGCAAGGCTTGTCGCAACCATAACCACCAATCCCTGCACTCCTGGGGCTCCAAAACCATACTCTTCTTTCCCATCAAACTCCTTAGAAGTCCTCAAGATTTATCAAATTGTTTACCAAGCCTGTCCATACGTAAAATTTGCACATTTTACTGCTAATCAAGCCATTTTTGAGGCCTTCGAATCTGAAGAACGTGTTCATATCGTTGACTTAGATATCCTCCAAGGCTATCAGTGGCCAGCATTCATGCAAGCTCTAGCTGCCCGACCTAGTGGACCTCCGTTTCTCAGGATAACAGGAGTTGGGCCATCTATGGAAACCATCAAAGAGACAGGTAGGTGCTTAACAGAACTAGCTCATTCTCTGCACATCCCATTTGAGTTCCACGCAATTGGCGAGCAACTTGAAGATATAAAACCCCATATGTTCAACAGGCGAGTTGGTGAGGCTCTAGCCGTTAATGCTGTTAACACGCTCCACCGAGTCCCTGGTAACTGCCTGGGAAACCTATTGGCAATGATCCGTAATCAAGCGCCTAACATTGTAACCCTTGTTGAACAAGAAGCAAGCCATAATGGCCCTTACTTCTTAGGCCGTTTCCTCGAGGCATTGCACTATTATTCAGCAATATTTGACTCATTGGACGCCACTTTTCCTCCGGATTCTGCTCAAAGAGCAAAAGTTGAGCAGTATATATTTGCACCAGAGATAAGAAACATAGTGGCATGTGAAGGGAGTGAGAGAATAGAAAGGCATGAGAGGCTGGAGAAATGGAGAAAAATAATGGAAGGAAAAGGGTTCAAGGGGGTGCCCTTAAGTGCAAACGCGGTGACTCAATCAAAGATTTTGCTGGGTTTGTATTCCTGTGATGGTTATCGATTGACTGAAGATAAAGGTTGCTTGCTTTTGGGGTGGGAAGACAGAGTAATTCTTGCTGCTTCTGCATGGCGATGTTGAATCATCTTCTTCCTTCCCTGTTTTACATGTATGTTTCTTTTTCCTTTTTCCGGGCTGTTGTTGTTATTACAATGCAATCTCGGATATTTTTTTTTTTTATCAATGTGATGCCATGCAAAGCAAAATCAAAAAAAAAAAAAAAAACGTCAAGGTAAATGCCATGTACGGCGAAACTGAATGGAAAAGACCATAGGAAATAGGATTAGCTCAATATTAAATTTTATTTATGCTATAAAGAACTTTTTTCTGTTGAATAATAGGAAGAAAATCATTGTTTACTTGGGGACAGGTCGAGAAACGCTGCTGATTTCCGTCCCATATGTCGTAACCACTGGACTGTACGTATAGGGTTGGCTCGGCTCAAGATCGGTGTTAAGATAAGGTATGAAGATAAACAAATTCCTTTTCTTAGACCTCATCAGATTTCTGTTGGAAGTGGATGATTTGGTGAATGGTGAGACCCACTTGCAACTGCTCAGCTTCTAGGTTCGAAATGATTAATTCATCTAGAAGTTTTAATAATAAACTTCCTTTGAGTTATAAATAAAAACAAAAAAAAAAAAAAAGAAAGAACTTAAACATTGTTAATTTATATGATAATAGAACATGTTAATCTCTTATTAAGTAAATCAAAAGTTAAAGACTCCATGTTTCCTTCGTGTACTGCTGCTGTTTCCAAACCGTATAAATGTATTTTTTTTTCTGTTCAATCTTGCTGACTTTATACGTATGTACATATACATAAGCAAACCACGCACATACCCACACTTGTATACATATGCATACACTCTTCCAAGCTCGTCTGCTCCTCCTGGAGATGTGACTAAACATGGCAACACGGTTGGGAGAGTAAAGGGAAAATGAGTTGGGAAAATTGGGTCAGGAAGGAGTGCACTAACTTCTGATTTGAATGGGGATCAAGACTTTTAAGTCATCAAACCCCACTAGATTTGTTTGACACAATGTGATGGGTTCAGAAAGGGTCCAAGATTATTTCTCAGTCTTAATATAACATGAGAGTATCAAGATCATGGCTGAAGAGTATCGTGTACATGTCAATGAATCCATAGGCTTTCTATTACAGAAATAACGAAGAGAAAAAAAAAAAAAAAAAAGATAGCCACCAAATACATCATCACCAACATCACTGTTACTTACTCAACAATGCCCTCAAAAAATATCATGTAACAGTAAGGGATGGCACTGTTTTACTAATTACTTTGTGCTTCCAGCCATCATACATGGTCCATAGCACAGCAGATCTCAGGAACCCGTGAGGCCATCTCAACAGATTGACTCTGAATCAAGATCAAACTTTTTTTTTTACAATATGGAACATGAACACAAGTTTTTCCTGGGGAGCTCATCCACCTTCTTTTCTGCTAAATAAAAAAATAACGACATTTTTTACATTTAGCAGATGCAGGAAAGAAAGCATATATAGGAACATGCATATTTTGACCTCAAATACAAGATAAAACCATCCATTCCAATTCAAACTCTTACTCTCAGTAGTCGATAAATAAATTATTGCAGCAGACAAGAAAAACGTGCACAAGATTGGAGTACCTGTTTTCGCTTTTGTTACAGACGGCTGCACAACAACATGCATGGTGATGACCGCTTTTGGAAGATCACCAAAAGGTACTCTACACTGGCCCACAATCTTGTTGTTCTCCAAAATTTTCCCAGCATTTATCAGTTTAATATCATTTGCTCCCTTAGGTGCAATTTTTTTATCTGAAGACATTTGAAAGCAATATAGATCTAACATTAGAAAAGCACAAAGACAACAATTTTTTTTTATCTGGATCTTTGCTTCCACCATCCTATTACGAAAAGGATTCAGGAATAGAACATCTCAAAGTTTAAACATTTCAGAAATAGGATAATGATACTAATTTATCCATTTTGACACTAATCATCTACCACAACTTCACAGATGAAGTGGAAAAAGAAAATAGAACACAACAATACTTGAAAGGAAATTTGGAGCATTACTTGCCCAAACACAAAATTTTGACTACTCATAAGTGAAGACAAGTGAACTAAAAGGACGTACAAAGCCATCCAGCAATCTCAAGTCTAGGAAATAGTCCAATCCTTTAGCAGAAACTTTGAAATTTCCGCACATTCTTAAGTGAACTATCCTCAAAATCATCCTAGATTATCAAGTCCAAAGGATTTTAGGCAAAAATATGAGGTAAAACCTTTGAAGATGAGTGGTAAAAAGAGCGCAACTACTAATTGATGGTATAAATATCATCAAACACAAGAAAGAAGAACGATAAGATGGGATAAGGAAACAAATAAAACATACATAGTCAGCAATGAGACCAGATTCTCAAATGAAATAGTAACTATGAAGTAATTTCAGCCCAAGAACTTTGAAAGCTGAAAAGAAGGATGATTGAACAAGGCATCCTCCCTACTAGAAAGATAGAATAGAAATTTTAATCATTTACAAAGTTGGTTTAGAAAGCATTACAAAATGAAAAATATAAGGTCACCTTAGCCATACATTGAAAACTTTGACTAGTAAAGGCACAAGAAAGAATACTCCAAAAAATACCAAGATAAAAATTTGGACAAAAATACATATGTCAAACCACTTGCTTTATCTCAAAGACGTTTCATCCACATACGTGAATGAACATATATTAAACATCTGGTCATTAATGGTCCAGGCTCCATATGCAACAAAAGGATAAAGAGGACTAATAGTCCAAAACAAGGAACCCAAAACCAACAGGCAATAAGACGGTGGAGAAAATCAAAGAATAGAAATCTTCAATCATGCATAAGCAATCAATATGAGCTTCACACAAAATAAAATTAATCACATCAGAGAGCAAGAATCAACTTATAGGATCTGAAAACAGGTGTAGCTGCTGACAACTTGAGAAGTCTCCTATGAGAACACCAGATTCATAGCCGTCTATTTCAAGGCCAGACAAGTTGGGGATTTGTACAAACTAATTACCAATTATTATTAAAATTAAAGTCTGCCCTTTGACCAGTGATGCCATCAACCCATATGATTAAACAGGTAACTATTAACAGAGAACGTTGTCTTTGCTGCAAGATAGGAAAACAACTGCTGTATTAAGTTATACAGAGACGACAGCCTATTATTTCCAAAAAGTGAAGATTTTTATGGCGACACAAGCAGCAAGTCAGTGCATATAAGAACCTTTAAATAATCAAAACTTAAATGCCACATGTTGAAAATAACTTCAAAACAAAATTTTTAAACACCAACTCCCCCCCCCCCCACCCACATTATTTTGAAGGCATGGAGAGAAAGTAGCGCTTTCATACTAATATCTTAGAAAGAGAATGAAACAAATTCATTCGCCGGGAAAATAAAGAAAAGTAAAAGTAGAAACTTCTTAAAAGACTAAAGCATCAATCAGTGAACCCCGAACTAAGAAAACAAATGTAAAGGGAACAAAGAAACCAATTTATGCATCCCTAGGACCAACATGAACAAATCACCCTTGATTCATAAGAACTATACACCTTAGCCGAAAACTGAGAACTTAAGTCACTAGAAAATGGCCTTTGAACAAACTTATATTTGGAGTTAACTCTACATTTAGAATGAAAAATGCCATAAAAACCAAATTCAAATGGAAACAAAGAACGTAAATTTTGATAGAGAAAGCGGAAGCACTGACCTTTAGGCCATTCAGCAACAATTCTGTCCTTGAGCATAGCAACGGTAGAAGCAGGTGAGTATCGAAATGGACCGATATCCGATCCATCGTACAATCGAAACTTAAGTTCTACCAGGTCTTCCTCCGGCATTTGAATTTTCAAACTTGTCAACCAAATTCAAACAAATAAAACCCCTTCCTTCACAAAAAAGAAAAAAAAGAACCACTCTCAAATTCACCAACTAAATACAACCTTTTCACTTCCTACACCAAAATCCAAACAAACAAAACCCTTCTTTTTATAAGCAACAAAAAAACAAAAGTAAGCAAATTAAACAGAAACTTAAATAAACAGAACACCCAGTTTGGGTTATCTGGAAAATAAAAGAAAAGTATAAGATTCTAAAATCGCGCCTTACTCCACCCGAAAACTTGAATTCCTTTTTAATTAAAAAAAAAAGAATAAAAAGAGATTCAAAATTAAGAAGATAACTCAAAACAAAAATTAAAATTACAATAATTTTTTTTTAAATATACCTTTAACAAAAATAGATGAAATGAATCGTCGAGCTCTTTTTCTTTCTTCTTGAAGATGTTTTATTAGCAGACTTTACAAATTCAAAGATTTCATCAAATCTTCAAAAGAACTCAGATTAGATCCAATCTTCACGCTTTCTACCAGTAATTCTGTTGTTATCTTGATTTTGGTTTTTCTTATTTTCTTTCAGTCCGAAACGAGGGAGAGATTTGGAGTCGAACGATGTGTTAAAAATGTAAATTAGGGAGGCTAGGACACTGTAAAAAGAGAAAGTTCCGATTTTCTGTTTGAAATTTATGTTTATTTTAATTATTACGTGGCATACTTTTGTTGGTTCATTGGAAAAAAACAAAGCTGAAAAAGATGGTCCAGGGGGAGTTGGATGCCTTTCAGTCAGTTTGACCAAAATTTAAGGTTGGTAATTAAACGCGTGTCGATAACGTTAAAAAAGCAGCGAAAGTACTTAAATGTTACGGTGGGCTTTCTTAGTCACTTTAGACCAAGTTGCTAAGTACTTTAAAAGATAATAATAATAAAAATAAAGTTAGCTCCGGACAAAGTCATTTATATTATACTTGATTTTTTTTTCATTATAATTTTATTCAAAATATTTTATATTTAATATAAATTTTAATAAATTAATAATTTATATTATATAAATTTAAAATATAAATTAATATTTTCGTATGAAAAATTTTAATTGTATTAATATATTAACATTTAGTAGTTTACCATTGCAACTTGTATTGTAACCGAAGTTGGCCTTTAAAATTTCAACAAAAAACATGCAACCAAGTGGCTCTATGTTTAAAGTTGGTTATGAAGAAATAAATAGATGTAGATTAGAACAATAGTTAGCATTAATATATATATATGTATATGGGACAAATAGATTAAGTCAAATCAATTAAGCTCAAAGTATGTGATTAGGATTTAGATTAAGATTATGCGATAATGTTATCAGGAAAGGTGGCGTATTTTTTTTTCCACTAAGTACTACTCCTTTGTGACGGAAAGAATCAAAGACATAACACCACCAGACACGCCGAAAGAAGAAGCCTTTAGAGCCCATGGGAGGTGCCGCCTCGGCTCAACACCCACCGACCCCCTCAGAAGTTTCCAAATGTCTTACCAAATGTCGTCAACTCCCAACATCACAGGGCAGATATAGGATCTAGGAGACACCTGCACTATATGCCCTTCTCTCTGTAATCTTCTCAGCCCCACGAAGCAATAAACGTCATCGTAATCCCTCCCCAAACACAATTAAACGTGTTCAAAACGAAAAAAGTAGATTTTGTAGGCCTCCCCAGTCTTCCCTACTGATAGACCCAAAGGTCATCTTAAAATACGATCACGAATCGTAAGCCACGGAAAAGGGGGCTCCACGAAATGAAGAGTTTGGGTTCGGGTCCGTCGGAATCGTGTTTGAACACGTGTTTTGTTGTTTACAGTTTTTAAGTACGTAAAAGAACCGGGTTACAAGTCTTAAGCTCCCCATTTTCATTGCACATTCAAAAACAAAAAGGAGAACCTGTCTTATCTTGTGGGTCCTTACGATTATGACTATGACTTTTAGTAAAGATGTAGAATGTACCTTAGCTTAGCAAGCTTCTACTTGACGGCTGAGCAAGAAACTCAGACGGAACATATTACAGCTTTCACGGATGAGCTCAAAAGTATCATATTTACAAGACA
>JBBYHM010000027.1:2542740-2559505 GCA_038381775.1 Adansonia rubrostipa
GCTGACTGCAACAACAACAAAAAACAAAAAACAAGAAACAAAAAAAGAAAAGAGAGAGAGAGAGAGAGAGAGAGAGAATTGTTGCATAGAGAAGGCAGTTAGTTACAGTTACTCTATCAGTAGCTAAGCTTACCAGTTAGTCAGTTGGTTACAAGATTACTTGTTCTATTATTCAGCCAGTTGATTGAGTTGTATTGTACAACAGGGAAACTGATTTCCAGAGAAGATTATGCAATGAAAATCAAATCTCTTCCAACTCTTTCCTTTCTATCTTCTTCCCTCTTCTCGATTAATCTGTCAATTCTCGAGAGCTGTTCTTAGTTCCAGCTTTCAGTTGAGTTTATCTTGTTCTTGGCACACGCATCAGAAAGAAAGAAAAATGTGAATGTGAATCTCCTATTTGAAAAAACATAATTGGGAATTGAAACTAAACTCCTTAAGCGACAAGATAAACCACTTTAAACAAGCATTTTCTAAATCAAAGCGCAGGAAAAATAAGTCAAACGAACTTAAAGCAAGAACTAATTATCTAAAGTAATTAAAATATAAAATCAATAGCGGTTAACAGAAAGGGCAAAACTTTGAGGCGGCGGAATAATAATTAAATAAAGACAAGCCCAGAAAAATAGATAATGGGAGGCGGAGAGAGAGAGAGAGAGAGAGAGAGAGAGAGAGATAGAGAGAGAACCTGTTAAAGGCAAATGCGAGTGACGCAGGGGCAGGCGAGAATGAAACAAGTTGGTCGATTTCCGTCGTCATGGAGAGGGAATTAGGTAAACCTCTTTTATACGAGGATTAGGGTTTAGTTTGAAAGTAGGGTTCTCAGTTTGTTTTGCAGAAGGTTTTGTGAGGTTAACTGTCGAAGGGAATTGGAGATTTTGGCGGAACCGTACGCGTAAGAAAATGCAAACACTGGATCTGCATTGGCATTTGAGAGGAGATGACAAGTGCAGAACAGCGGGTTTGAGCCTCAGAGGGTGGTGGAGGGGGACTTTGGAGTTTGAACTTCGGATTTTATGGTACTACGCTGTATTAAAAAGTGTGGGATTTTTCGGAACCCCCAAATTACCCTTACATTGTGGTATTGGTTTTTTTTTTTTTTTAATGAGTATAATTTTATTTATCCAATCTGTTACAACAAAATTATAATTAACAAATTAGCTAATTATTATAAACTAGAAAAAGAATTAAGAAAATTTTGAGGGAGTGTATAAATCTCTAGCTATACAAAGAGAAATATTTACACAACCAGGTGCAATGCTAGTAAGTCGCATCAACTTGAACCTGATCTCTTTTTTAATGTTTGCAAAAACTTTAGTAGTAGTCTTTTGCTCACCACCATGCAATCTTCCATTTCTTTCCTTTCAAACGTGATAGATAGTCACATTTCACCCCAACTTCAGTATAGTAGTGAGGAGGTAAATGCCTTTGAGACCCTGAATTGCCTATTCAAGAACTTATTCCCATTTGCAAATGCGTATATGAAGTTGGCAAAGCTAATTGACCTACAACCATAAAGCTTTTAAGAAACTGCATTCAAAGAACAGATAGTCGCGGGTCTCTTTGAGTTACAAAGAGTGCAACTTGTGCTCACTTCAAATTCCTAACGTTGAAGTCTGATCATGGTTGGCAACCTGTCCATAATGGCCATCCATGAGATAAGCGAATGTTTAGGAATGTGAAGGGGATACCATAAAAGCCTATCCCATCTTACTTTCATTTTATCAGGCTTAATATCTTGCTGAACCGTGGCAAAAAAATAGGAACCACTAGGGAATTTCCAGACCCATCTACTATTATGTTCACATAATAATTGACTTGCCAATTGCCTCAATTTAAGTAGTTTCCTCTAGCTTCAACTAGATCCTTGAGAAGGTGCAACCAACCAAAATGACTTTCCCTTCAACACATAAGTCTGAACCCAGACAATCCATAGCGAGCCCACTCTGAAAATTAAAGACCGAATATGCTGTAACATGCAAACAAGATTCCAAACAACGAGATTCTTTAATCCCAAGCCCCCTTCTGATTTGGGATGGCACACATCATGTCAATTCACCCTCGCTCATCTAGCTAGAGAGTCTTTACCTATTTCTTTACCTATTTAGAGAAATCTAATGAGAAGTTGATTAAGCCTGTTGAGAATGCCCTTGGGCAAAACAAAATGCCGTGCCCAGAAATTGAATATTACAAAAAACAGATTGAATAAGCTGAACCCTGATAGCATAAGAAAGAAGTTTGGCAGACCAACATTCAATGCGTGCAATCACCTTTTCAATTGGAGGTGCACAGTCCCTCGCAGTAAGTTTTCGAGTAATCAAAGGGACTCCTAGATAACATACCGGAAACGTCCCTATTTTGAAACCAGTAGCTTGGGAAATCAGCTGCATTTCCCCGTTACTTATACCAGTGGAAAATAGTTCGCTTTTAAAGTGGATTTAAAAAAAGCGTTCGATTCTCTGAGCTGAGACTTTATTACTAAAGCGCTTTGTGCCTTGGGATTTCCATGAACTTTTATCCGGTGGATTAGTTGCTGTCTAACCACTTCTAGCTTTTCTTTATCGATCAATGGAGGCCTTGTAGGATTTTTTCTTGGAGCTCGAGGTGTCCGTCAAGGAGACGCTAGTTCCCCTTATATTTTTGTTCTCTCCATGAATGTGCTGTCCATGTTATTAGACACCGCAGTCTCATCAAGTGTTTTTGCATTCCATCCTAAATGCAAAAAACTTGGTCTCACACATTTATGTTTCACAGATGACTTGCTTATCTTCACCAAAGGGAATTTAGAGTTCATTTCCAAGGTGCAAACTGTGCTATGTTACAAGTCTTTTACTCTATGTCAGGATTGCAACGTAATTGTGTCAAAAGCGAACGATTTTTTTAAGTAAAAATCTTCCTAATAATTGGTGGTTGGAGTTCTTAGAATTATTAAGTTAATTTAATTAGTTAAATTGTTTATATATAAGCCCCTCACGTTCCCAAAATAAAATTGGGATATCAATGTGTGTATGTGTGCATATATATATATATATGCGATCATGGATGTATGCTTATTGACTATTATTATAATAAGGATGATGATCTTCTACAGTGATCATCATTTAATGGCCAAGATGATATATATATATATATATATATTTATATTTGGTCGATCTTTAATTTGAATGGCTAAACTTTCTATCCTCGTCAACTCCTAACCTTGACGAAGAAACAGAAAAACGAAAGGAGCAAAAATAATAAAATTTGTATTTAATGCATTATTATTTATATTATACAATAGCACTTCATTAATAAGTAAATATAAAATTTTAAAACTCTTTAAAAATAAATATAGACAAATCATTTTTTTTTAAAAGGTGATATCATAAAATTTATTGTTAGGATATAAATCCAAATAATAGAAGGCATAAAATATAATTTTGAACCTATGGAAATGAGATTCTGCGTTGGCCAATCACTCACCAAATCACAAAGGTTAAGGTTACAATCACAATCATGTTCTTCATACAATCACTCACCAAATCATAAACGTTATGGTTACAATCAAAATCATGTTCTTCATGCAATACTTAAAGAAAAGAAAAATGCTAGAACATACCAAAAATAGATTACAAGAATTAAATTGGAAAGGTCCACGCCTTGGAATTAAATACAGCTAGCAGCTTCGTTGATTTTGGAAGAACAGAGCAATATATTTCTGTACCTCCTAATCGAAGTGCATGTTTCTTTAACGCCACATCTAATTGAAACGAGTAAAGCAGCTTTGCTCTCTAAAGAAAAAAAAAAAAAAAACTACCAAAAATCCTCACCATCTTAATATTCTTTTTCTTCATACAAAAAGGATGGATTTTCTTTACTTTTCATTCCCTTAATTATGTTTTCTTCCTTGCCATGGAAGCAGTGTTTCCATCAAACAATTCATCAATGTAAGTCTCTATATCTTCGGGCTGGAACTTTATGTACTTCTCTGTTTGTCTTCCAGGATCCAAGTATCCAGAGAACCTTCCCAAGAATGATCTATAGGCTGGTGTCACAATTGCTGATATGGAAACCCTTAGCTCTGATTGCAGTTGCTTATCATTCACCACCCACGAGCTTTGAGTCTTGTGAATTTCTTCAAACATGGCATTAAAGCTCTTGAACCTCTCTTTCAGTACCGGTTTCACCACCTTCCCGTTCACACTCAGTCCCTCAATGTTTAAACAACCTAAAAGCTTCATCCAAGTCTCTCTCTTGTAACTCTGATGGTAGTTCCTAAGATCAGATGACCTCTTCCGGCACCAGCTATCCCTCATCGCTTGATGGATCTCGGCTGACCCTTTGATCTTCTGCAGCATGTAACGTCCATTGTTCATCATGAAAATGCAGCTCAAGGCAACGTCTTTGTAAAGCTTGGACTTTGTCTCTAGAACGGAATCCAACAAGTCCAAGATCCTCATCAACTGCCCCAAAAATGGGGAGTGATTTTCTTCATCACTGTTATATTTTTGTGACTCACCTTTGTAATCCCGGGGCCTGCTTGTTGAATCAGCTCTTTCGATCTTGGAATGCTCCTTGAAAACTTGCTCCAAGGTCTCCTTATACTCATCACAGGCATATTTGAGATAATTCATTGTGTAGCGAGTCAAAGGATGAACGGCCCCGCCAGGAACTGGGGTTTTCCCTGCATCAGACTTGATTGAATTCTCGAGATCACAAAAAATGCAAATGGCGGTCTCGCCAAGCCTGCAACGAGTCGTGGTTGTTTCGGTCCTGAGTTCTTTGGCGCATTCTTCAGGAAATACACCATCAATAGCGGAAATATTATCACGCAAGGTCTCGTACATGTCGAGAAATTTGAAGAGTTTCTCTGTAGAACGCTTGCTAATGGTGACAGCTTCAGCGAAATTGAGAAGTTGAATAAACACGCCACGCGTAAGGTTGCTGAAGATGCCGTCAGATAAGGAAGGATAATGGGAGAAGATTGTTTCAGAGAGCTTGCGCTCGCCAGAGAAGTACACATTGGCACATTTTTTGAACGCCTTGATCCATGGAGGGATATCTCTTTCCAATGCTTCCCATTGCATCTTTTGAGCCTCATCAATGCTAATCTTCTCGAATCCTAGCTTGTTCAAGGTCTCTGCAATTACATTCCTCCTGGTGACAAAGTAAACCTCACAGCATTCGGATTCATATCCTCCTGAGATCATCTCCTTGGCAATTTTATTCAAGCTGGCCAAAACTTCCTGAGAATATCCTGGAAAGTTGGATTCCTCATTTGATTCAGCCGATTGATCTTGACCGGCTTGATCTGCAACCTCCTGTTGCTGGTCAGGTTCCACGATTCTTGAGTCTTCCAGGAGAGACCTGAATTCATCTTCCAAAAAAAACATAGCTCGCTGTTGAATCCTACCAATGCGGTTGATCAAATGACCCTGGTTGGAGTCCGATCTAAATGCTGCAGATAGATTTTTATATAGTTTTGATATCTGGTCCACAACTTTAAGAAACGGGGCATCATCCTCAAGAAGCTGACAACCCTTCTCTTTTGTGTCATGCGATTCATGCTTAGATATTTTCTCGTCGACAAGATCTAAATACTTGTCAATAAACTCTGGAATATATAAAGCTGCCCCAACCTCCCGCTCCTCCTTCTGCTCCTCCTTTGGGGTGGAAAGATTTGACAATAAACGTTCAATATCTTCCGAGGCTTTTTCTAAGGTATACTCGATTTCAGGTGGAGGAGTAGGTTCTCCTTCTTTTTCTTCCTGTTCAGGCTTTTCGATCTCGATCTCTTCAATTTGAGTTTGTTCAGTCTTCATTTCCTCTGGTTTCTCCGTCTCTACCTTGGTTATCTCAGCTGCAGCTGAGTTATTTTCGTTGTTAGGACACGTTGGTGACTCTATCACCGGCAATGCATTGTCGGTGCTGGAGGAGTTCTCGTTATCATCTCCTTGGTTACAACTTGAAGAATTTTCTGGCTGCTGATTCTCTTCCATGGCTAAACTTTTAGAAAAGATTAAAAAAAAAAAAAAAGAGAAAATGTTATAGGAAAGGAAAAAATATTGAAGGTTTGAAGAAAACTTGATAGAGAAAGGTGCGAAGAGGGAGGAGAATTAGTCGTGTTCTTTTTGAGTTTTTTTGTTTTGTTTTTTGTTTTTTATCTGAATCGAAATTGAAATGGTCGTGGGTGGAAGGAATGTAGGGACAGGAAATTCTTGTGGGGTTTGATTGGGAGAAAGTTGGCTTGGTTTGGTTTGGTTTGGATTGGATTGGTGGTTTTATTATCTGTTTTTAGGAGGATTGACCTACGACCATATATGTGTGTGTGTGTGTGTGTGTGTATATATATATATATGGATACATATATATATATATATTCATCTGTTTGGCGCCATTTTTAAGCTTCCCACGATCTCTTTTCCCCTGCTTCAGCGCTTTTTTGATAATAAAATGGTTTTTGAGTGGCTCTATTAAGGCATTTTTTTTCCGAAAGGAAGGCATGTTTTGATTGGATTTTGAACCATACTAAACTACTACTATATGTATATATATATATTATCGCATGGAAAATTAGAAAAATACGTTGGAGAAAATCATAGAATTCAACGAGAGTGTATCTTTAAGATATCGTAGCCACGTTTCATCAGATGATTATTTATGTATATAATTGGCTAATGTGGCTTGAGTTTAACCTTCATTTGACTTAATGGTAATGAGTCACTTGGAAATAAAGCAAGAGTTAGAAGTTGATGGAGTTTTGGAGTAATTCACAAATTAATTAACTACTTATTAATATTGTTAAGGTTTGAACCTGATTAACAAACAAAGAGCTGGAGCCGCAGACAGACACGACACGAGTGATGATAGCAGACAGATGGACGGACTGTGCTGTTGAGGCTTATAATGAGCTACATCAGATAGAGCTGGATGGCTTGGACTTGGGAGGCGCCTGTCTGTCTGTAGTATCCAAGATGCATGATGAATGTATAATATATATGATGGTAAATATAGTTGTTAAGGTTTGTTGTTCCACTTCTTGTCTTGTGACTCTGTCTGAGGGTGATGCAAAGCGTTTTTGGCATGGATAAAGATACGATTAATTAATAAGATAGATATATGAATTATCCAAAATTAAAAAAAAAAAAAAAGAAGATAGGTATATGAGCTATAAATCTCATTCTCGTGTCAATCGCAATCTTTAGAAACAACATTAAATTATTTAAGATATCAGCCAACAATAAACAGGGACGTGGAGCTAAGCTGATTTACATATAATAGCTAATGTTATCTTCAGACATACAAACTCGAACAGCAAGAAGTCAGCCTGCACTGCACAGCACTGCAGCGGTGGCATTTTTCTTTCTTTTCTCTCTCTCTC
Source organism: Adansonia rubrostipa (assembly GCA_038381775.1). NCBI lineage: Eukaryota > Viridiplantae > Streptophyta > Magnoliopsida > Malvales > Malvaceae > Adansonia > Adansonia rubrostipa. Next base: position 2,550,101 of record JBBYHM010000027.1, read on the forward strand.
TCTCTCTCTCTCTCTATATATATATATATGTATATAATATTAGAACGTTGTAAGAAACTAAGCTTCAAAAGATGGATGATTTATTAACCACAACACATGAACATATCTAATCTAAAAGATCATATGCTATAAGCCGTTAAATTTCATTCTTTATTTTTTTTTCTTTTCAGAAATGAAATAAAATAAAATAAAATTAAAATTAAAAAAAATGGTAAACGTAGCTACATGAGATGACATGTCAGCTCACATGGCCACCGCTCCGTTTCTTTTGCTCGGCCAGCGCTCCACCTTAGACAACTCAACTTTTTTAATTTTCCTTTTACAAAAAAAAAAAAAAGGAAAAAAAGTTGGTCGGTGGCCACCGACGCAATCTCGAAATCAGACTACAAATCCTAATTTTAAAAATAAATACAAAAACAAAGAACACAGGAAATCCAAACAAAGCTTCGCTCCACACCTGAAAACTCTCGAGAAAAACAAATCAAAATTCCAACAGAGAGAGAGAGAGAGGGAAAAACCGAAAAAAAATGATGAGATATGGCGGTTCAAGGAGGAAGCGGGCTTTGGTACGGTGGTTTCTGATTCTCTGCGCAGCTTTTACTTTCATAAGCTGGCTGATGCTGCTAACGCTAAGATCTTTCGATGCACCCCCGAGGACAAAAACTGCGAATGGGGCGATGCTGGATTTGCCTGCCCAGCTGGAGCTCCGGGAGCTTAAAAGAGATGACATTTTGTCGTCGGCGGAGGCGCCAAAAATAGCTCCCTCGAAGAGCTGTGCCACGGTGGAGGAAATGGGGAAGGTTTTCAAAGGGAGTATCTTGAGGGAGAGTCTTAGAGTTCGAAGGATTATTCAACGTCACTTTTCTATCAATGGTAATCAATTTCCTTGATCTTATAATTTATGGTTAAAATTGACAAAAATCAAAGTTCATTTGTTTATGTTATAATTTGTCGCCCCATCGAATCTGTACGTTAGGCTCTGAAGAATTTTAGTTCCCATTTTCATGAATTTTGATTAGGAAATTTCTTTTTTCTTTTTTATTCTTATAATTATATTTTCCTTTTGAAAGAAGGTGTCTTTTGGGTCCGTTTTGACAGAATTGTGAAGAAAATTACATGTAAAGGTTCTTAATTTCAGGCGCACCAAGAATTCGTGAACTTCCTCCAGAGCAGTTTTGTACACATGGGTTTGTGATAGGAAAAGCATCCGAAGCCGGTTTTGGAAATGAAATGTATAAGTTATTAACTGCTGCAGCATTAAGCGTTATGTTGAACCGGTCGCTGATCATTGGGCAAACCAGGCATATTGGTTCTTTCTCAATCCTTTCTGTTTTGTGTCTAAATTTTCTTATTTGTCTAACAATTTACTTGGTTAGCGGGAACCTTTTTTTTGGGGCTATCCTGATGTAAAATTCGTACTGCATAAATGGTTTAGAAAATTAGAAGGCTAAATGTCTAAAAAGGGACTCCATTTTATATGCATTTTCCCCGGGATGTACTAACTAAGAAAGCATGGTAGTGTCTTAGAAAACGCCTTGATGATTTTGTATGTCATTGCAGTTATGTTCATGCTTTTCCTGTGTTCATTTATAATTTCACTTTTCTTTGTCCAGGGGTAAATACCCTTTTGGGGATTACATTTTGTATTCCAATCTCACCTTTACATTGAGAGAAGTTAAGCATCTATGGAGACAAAATGGCTGTGCAAAGAAGTATGGAAGGCATCTGGTTATGAGGACTGATGATTTTGAGAAGCCAGCAAAAACAAATGCTCTCTGTGACAATTGGAGGAAGTGGCGCCAACCTATCATATGGTAGAGTATGAACGCTGTTGATAGAACTTGTCCCAGTATTTTTGAGGTTATTGATGCTTCATTACCAGCTATAATACTTCAGGTATCAAGGCACCACAGACGCTGTAGCTGCTCAGTTTTTCTTAAAAAACATACATCCTGATATGAGGAATGCTGCTTCTGAGTTATTTGGAAAGCCAGAATCTCTTCATTCACGCCCTAATGTATTTGGGGAACTAATGAGAATTCTCATTTCTCCTTCAAGAGACGTTGAGGAAGCAGTAAATTGGGTTATTGGTGGTAGTAGGGACCCTGATATTACATTGCACATGCGGATGCTTATGAATAGGTATTGGAGAAAAAAATTCCAGTATCTATCTATCCGTTGGCTGGCATCTTTTGCAGTGTAATTGAATTAAAAATATTTAAAACCACCTAAATTCTAAAAATTGAAAATCCTTACGCAAATTATAATATCTAAATTTCATGTTCTTGAAAAACACACTTGACATTCTTGAAAAGATAATTAATAATTATCTGGCGGGTATCTAATTTATTATTGATGCTGGTTCTTGCGTTTCTGTGTTTCAGGTCAGTGAGAGCTGCGCAGGCTGCATTGAACTGCCTTAAAAGAGCAATACGCAACTTACAGCAAGGATCAAGACCCAGGGTGGTTGTAATATCTGATACCCCTTCTTTTGTAGAAAGCATTACACCAAATATAAGTGAAGTTGCAGAGGTAATAAACTTGGTATCCTCCCCCTCCCCCGGTTCCAATACACACCAAAAAGGGAAAAAAATCAATGTAATTGATAAATAACCTTCATATATCAGTTTATGGGAAGAGATACTGATGTATTTGCACTTTTTATCTCAGGTTATTCATTTTGATTATAAACTTTTCAGAGGCAATGTCTCTCATGATATTGCAGCATCACCGAATTTGGATTTTAGAGTGAAAGATTGGGGTCCAGCACCCAGGTGGGTTGCTTTTGTGGACTTCTTTCTTGCATCTCGAGCAAAGCATGCATTTGTTTCTGGGGCTCACAGACGTGTTGGGACTACCTATGCTCAGTTAATTGCTGCTCTGGCTGCAGCAAACAGTATTGGTAATACTGCTCCCTACAATCATGGCTAAGTTAGGTGGATCATATCTTCTACTCAGGTGATGCAGTATCTTATAGTTACTTGGTCTTTTCAGGGGAAAATTCTACAGCTTCAAGTTTTTCTTTCCTAAGCAGCTTCCAAGTTAATTTGTTGGCAGAAGGTTTGAAGCTTCAGGTGGGTTGGGGACATGTATGGAACCGATTTGCAGGGCCATTGAGTTGTCAAGGGCAGTCGAATCAGTGTGCTTTCACACCACTTCTTCCTCCAGCTTGGTGGGAGGGCCACTGGCAATCTCCCATTCTGCGCGATATTCGTCGGCTGGAACAATATGGTGTCCAACTCTCAGGCTTTGGAACAACTGATGAAAATCAGCTTCGCGCCTATTGTAGTACTAGGGAAAATATTGTGAAAACTGTTTTATACATATAGATGTAATTGCCGAAGCTGCAATTCTTTGTCTGCATTATGCCCCCTTTTTTTTTTTTTTCTTTTTTTTGTTTTGGGTTAAGCGTTACACAGATGATGCCTTGATGAATCATGTGTCTACAACTGTGCATTTATTTGCCTTTTTAATTTAACATGTTTAACAAAAAAGTGGAAAAGGAAGGAAAAGAAAAGAAAAGGAAAGGGAATAAAGAAGAAATCTTTCCCCAAACGCATCTAGAACTCAAATCTGAGCTTGTTCTAAAAGGAAAAGAAATCTTTATATTGACGGTTTTAAAACACAATTTGGTCCCCTATTTCCCTTTCCCTTAAAGCACTGTGCTTTCTGTTTTCCTTGCGAGGGTTCCTACCTCCTAATGCCTAAGGTGTATTTATTTACAAGAAAAAGAGCAACGCCTCCTTCCTATTCCTGAGTCCTAAGATTCATATAAGCAGTGGTGGTGATGTCAATGGAGGTAATTTTCTTCTTCTTCCTTCTTCTTCTGTCTTAGAAGTATATTATTCTGTTTTTCTTATTTTTATCGTCGAGCCAGATGCTCTACCTGATAGTGAATTGTCTTCATTCATATAAATGTATGTGCATGTATATGTATATGTAAATACTTTTTCTTTTACCCTTTTTGTTTTTAATCTGAACAAAGCTTTCATAGTCATTAGTAGGAGGAAATTGAAGACATGAAGAAAGTGAAGAAAACAAGCATTTGTTTCTATACCCTATTCGTATGCCAATGTTGGGTTTTTTTTTTTTTTCTTCTTCTTGGGGGGTTGGGGGGTGGGTGTTAAATTTTGGTTAATGTGATTGAATGATGATTTCCTTTTTATTAAGAGCCACAGTTAAGCTTCTCTTTTTTCTTCTTTACAAGAAATAGAAATAGGAGATTCCATCTTCCTAAATTAATTTTTTCACTAATATTGAAATTTCATGCATTAACTTGTATTTTCTTTTAAACCCATAGTTTAACTTAATTGATTAATATAACTGTATTTGTTTAAGATTTAAATCTAAATATTTATTTATATTTATAAAAAAACAGTATTTTCTTTTCTTTTTTTTTGCCAAATACAATATTTTCTGTGATATACTTTGCATTAATTGTTTTTAATAATTAAATTTCATAAAATAAATAAATATTATTCCCAAAAAATACCGAAAACCCAAACAGAGTAAATAAATAGGAAAATAATAGGGTTCCGGTTGAGTTTACTGCTCTTAATCAAACAAGGAAAGAATTAAAGAAATTAGATGAGTAATAAAATTATTTACCTTCCTATTGCCTCAAAATCACGGATGGATTGATTATTTATGGCAACATATCTCACCAAATGGATTTTTGTTATCTATGATCCCAAGTTAATGACCCCAACTACTAGTTTTAATTTTCTTACTTTAAAATCATCCAAAAAAAATGTAATTCAACAATAAAGAAATATTTATTCAAAAATAAATAAAATTAAATAAAATAAGACTATAAGATATTTCTTAATATTATCATTGGTGTATAAGTTATCAGATCAGGTTAACGATGCACCCATGAATATCATTTAATCACCCAAATTTCTTTTGAAAATATTTTTACCTCAAATTAATTACGTACATAATTTTTTTAAAAAAAATCTAATAATTACTTTTTTTTATTAATTTTTAGAATTATACTTTGCCTACGTTATTTTATAATACCAGCACTCTTAATTGACGTCATACGAAAGAATTAGACACAAAGTTTAAGGTTCAAAATTTATCAACAAAACAAAGAAACATGCTAGATTGTCACCGGGGTAATCATTTTTCTTGGTTATCGTGTCTTTTCTTTAAATGTTCTCAATTCTCGTAGTATAAAAAGGGTTGTTTTGATTGCTGGCTTCGTGAATCAACGCGGAAGGCGAAAACGCGGATTACTCTTTGACTGTTCATTGTCAAGTGAAGTCTTTTGCTGTTAAATTTCAAAACTTTTTTTTTTTTTCACAAAAGAGAAGGAGAAAAAAAAAGTGAAAGCGTTTCGTTTAATTGGATTTTGATTGATCAGGAGCAAATGGGTTATTGCGGTTGTTTTGGTTGGATGAAAGGTATGAAGATAAAGAGTGGCGAGAAGAAAGAACCTAGCAAGAAATGCAAGCCTCAATTATTTTCCGGTGAGATTCTTTTCATGCAGTTGTTCTATTTTCCATTTTTTGTCTTTATGTAGCATTTTATGTTTGACATATGCCTCATTCTTATAGTCCTTCAGTTTCTTTTTTGAGTTTACATATCTGTCTTGAAATTTTGATCTTCATTTCATATGGTTTTGTTAACCATTTAAATATTACTTAATCCATTTATCTGCTTATACATGAGTTTGTGTAGTTTTACTCATTCTGGCTGTAAGTATTGGTTTTTTCTCATTTTCTACTATTCCGGAAACCACTGCTGCTAGATATTAAGTAATAGTGTTAGGTTTTATCAGCTCTGGTTATGGTGACACGATTTCGAAATGTGTTCCAGTCAGGGTGGCATTACAGAGCTAATTCTTTTTGGAACTTAACCAACTAGCTTTTTTCGTGGCAAAGAGGCACACCTGGGCAGTTGATTTGCCCAACTAACAAAAGGGTTTAAGATTTAAGGCTTAGTGGGGATAGAGTACTGGCTTTGTGCGAGATAGGTGTGATCTATTTATTGTTGAAATCATGTGAATGTAAGTTGATTATTTCCTTGGCTTTTGTTTTATACTAAATCTTTCTTGAGGCATGCTGCTTTTCTTTTTACTTTGTTTCCCTTACTCGATGAACCAAACTGTTTGGAGATGTTTCGGAAACTGGCTAATAAGGTTCCAAAAGTTAGCTCTCAATTCCAGAGGACCTACGCTATTACTTCCCAGCCAAGCAGTTTGGATTCAACATATTTTTCTTTAGCACACTTTGATACACCTAAATAATTTTTAATTTTAAAAATTCTCTGAAATTTCAGTTAATCAAAGTGAAATGATACAGTTTATCCTGGCCATCTAACTATGCCTGAACAAAAACAGGAGTTGGTTCGGTAGGATCAAAAAGTGGTGCAGGCTTGAGACGGGACCCATCAGCTCCAGCAGATGAGCCAAATGATAGCAATAGGGCTCAGACTTTTAGCTATCAACAACTGGCAAATGCAACAAACAATTTTAGAAGAGAATCCTTGATTGGGCAAGGTGGATTTGGGGCTGTTTATAAAGGGCAGTTAGAAAGTACTGGTCAGGTAGTACATTCTTCTATGCCCGTCCAATTTACGACTGCCTGGAACAATTTTCCCCATATTTCCCAATTACATTCTTAATCACATGCATTATGGTTTTTAGCAGGTTGTAGCTGTTAAGCAACTTGATAAGACTGGACTCCAAGGGGAAAAGGAGTTCCTTGTGGAGGTTCTCATGCTTTCCCTTTTGCGTCACCCTAATCTTGTGAATTTGATTGGTTACTGTGCTGAAGGGGATCAGCGCCTTCTTGTCTATGAGTACATGCAGCATGGATCCTTGGAAGATCACCTCCATTGTAATATTTTTATGCCTTTGCCTTTGAACAATCTTGTCAAAGAATTCGTTTGTTGGAAATCATTTCACTGATTCTGTCTTAGACATCAAGAATGGGTCTCCAGGACACCGATTCATTTACTATAACAGCTTCAAAACCCTTTTTACTAGTATTTTTAACTGTTTAATAATATCCTCTCTATGTTTCTGCATCTTTTCAAAAACCTTTTTCATTTTGTTTTCCCACAAATGAAACCCATGTTTCTGCATCTTTTGAGTAAGTTAATTAGATGAGCAATGATTTGCAGATCTTACACCTGATCAGGAACCTTTGGACTGGAATACAAGAATGACAATAGCTGCTGGTGCAGCCAAAGGCCTGGAATATCTTCACACTGAAGCCAATCCTCCTGTTATATATAGAGATTTAAAGTCATCTAATATACTATTAGGTGAGGGCTTCAACCCAAAACTCTCTGATTTTGGGCTTGCAAAGTTTGGTCCAAGCGGAGATAAATCACATGTTTCCACCAGGGTCATGGGAACCCATGGTTACTGTGCCCCCGAGTACCTCTCTAGTGGAAAATTGACTATGAAGTCTGACATCTTTAGTTTTGGGGTAGTCCTATTGGAGCTGATAACTGGACGCAAAGCTCTTGATGATAGCCGCGTTCGTGAAGAACGATCCCTTGTTGATTGGGTAATGCTTCACATATTCTTGATTACGATTTGGCTGAAACTGTTTTTACTTCATGGTTGCTTCTCAAAGAACTGAAACTGTTTTTACTTCATGGTTGCTTCTCAAAGAAATGTCATTTATACTTTGGTCACTCAAAGCTTTATTAGTGAAGTCTGCTGAAAAGTCACTAGTCACTGCGCATGATATAGAAGAAGCCAACTTCTAGTGGGTTTTCTTTAGCAGTCTCTTAAAGGATTAATAACTTACTGATGTATAACTTTAACTATGGCACTACTCTAAGTACTGATCTGAAATCATGGTCACTGAATTCAGTTGCTTTTTGATTTACTGGGGGTGATACTAGAATTCAATTATATATACATTATTAATTTTGCTGTAGGCACGACCCATGCTGAAAGATGGAGTGAACATTTTGAACTTGGCGGATCCTTTGCTGAGAGGTCACTTCTCTAAATCTACCATGAAGAAGGCTCTAGAGGTGGCCTTCTTGTGCATCCAAGAAAATGCTAATTCCAGACCCTCTAGTAGTGATGTAGTGCTTGCTCTTGATTACTTGACTTCCCATCCATATAATCCGCATGAAGTTAAAAGGGTTATTGTGAAAGGGCCTGAGAACAATGACTCTCCAAAGGAAACAACCGGGATGTTGGACAACAGGGAACGAGCTGTTGCTGAGGCCAAGATGTGGGGAGAGACTTGGAGAGAAAAAAGATTACAGACTGCAGAAAATGGTTCGGATGGATCAAACAGGTGAAGATTTAAAAATTGTTCTCAACTTATTTCTATTGTTTTAAAAGTTCTAAAATTACAGAAAGTTGCTGACGGCGAGGATTTGTATATTTAGTGCAAAGTAACAATGGAATCCAGCAAACTATATTTATTTTTTGTTTTGAATCAATAATAATAACGAGTTTAGAATTTCTTTTCATAATCTTATTCTTCCAGTCAAGTTGGATTCACAAAGTTGAGAGTGGATCATAAGTTCGAAGAAACTATTATAGAGGCTGCTATCAATGGAATGTGGAAAGGGTTCAATCGGTCTAGCGAGGCAAAGAAATTGAGTTCATTGTTACACTGCGTTTACAACGTGTCCCCTCACAGAGATTGATCTGATCATCCACAACACTGTTGTTGGACTAATACTAACAAATATGTCATCTAACCCTAGCAGAAACTAAATACTGGACTACGTTCATCCCTTCAAAAATGTAAATAATAGATATTATTGCTCTGTATGGAGCAAAATGGAAAAGGCCCAGCCAGAAGTCGAACCCAGGTCGCTAGATTCAAAGTCTAGAGTGCTAACCACTACACCATGGGAGAGAACGTCTGCAAAGAAAAATATAAACGCTGTCCACTTGATCATTTCTTTGCATGAACATTTTCATTCAACAACATTGCTTTCTTTTCATTTTTTTTTTATTATAACAAAATCCTCCAAACCTTTCAATTTGATCAAATATATATATATATATATATATATTTTTTTTTTTTCGTTTTTCATGGGTTCTTCATGTTATGGTATGTCTACAGCCAATCATGAGTAAGACATGAAGTTAAGAGCTAAACAAATCAAAAGCCTAAAACTGAAAACCACCCCCCCTCCCCCAAACCTAGAGGTGGCAAAATGAACCCAAACCCGAAAATCCGTCCGAAAAAATACGAACTGAATTCGATTTGATGAAAAAGTCAATAGCCCGAACTCGAAAAAATCCGAACCCAAATGGCCCGAACCCGAAATAGCCCGAATCCTAAATGACCCGAACCCGAAACGACCCGAACCCGAAAAAACCCGAACCCGAGCTCGACCTGAACCCGAACCCGAATTTAATACTAAAAATAAATATGAAGAAATTATAATTAAATAATTTTTTATAAATCA